>OVBJ01000061.1:0-117195 GCA_900406535.1 Noccaea bulbosa
AAATACGATTTTTATTAATTCCAGAGTAAAAATACAATGCTGTGAGAGGGGTCTTTATATAGAGTCCAAACAGCTGTGCCCTTCTAGAGGTCTTTGAAACAGATTACAAAAATCAAAGGAATAAATGAAAATGCAACAATCATGCTTAATCATATTAATAACGGAATTAAATAAGAAGAAACATAAAAGGTTAGTCAAAGATATGATAAATGACATTCAAACTTACCTTCTTTACCTTTGGCATGTATGACTTGTGTTGAATAAGGAAAGTACTGTTGGTTCATCTTTGACTATGAATAAACCTCTCTTTAGACGTTCGGTTAAGTCCGGTTCTGTTTTTATGTCCTCATCATTACGAGTGGATAAAATGATTTCGCTTTGACTTATTCTGTTCTTGGCTTGGTTAAATGAATCGAGTTGAAAAATAAAACAACTTAAAAAAATGAAATCAGCACCATAGAAAAGAAAAGACATTCATATTAACCACATTTGTGATGGAGGTTAGTTATTGACTTATTGTTGTTATCCACAAGCTGGACCGGCTTTTACATACTAGTTTATAAATGGGCCAAAAATGGGCTCGATAAGGAAAGTGAAAACCGAGAGTGACTTAATGGAGAATAAATGCTTCTTCACCAAACCATACCTGCCGACTTCTTTTCATCCTCTGTTTCACTTCACTATTTATTTTCACGAACAAAAAAAAAAAAAGAAAAGAAAAATTCATTCAACTTTATTTCCAACATTACTTAAGAGACTGCTCATCAATCTTTTTAAGATTCTTCCTTTTTTTGTTTGCACCTTTATTTCTCCCTTACACCTCTGCTTGACCTCAGCCACATGCCCCTGCCTCACACAAAACAATCTTATTTCGCAGGGGCTAATCAATCTAACACAGACAAAATGTAATTATTAGTTCTACAAGTTACTATTTAGATAAACATAATAAGTCAAAGCAAAATCATTTTCTCATAGCCGTTGCCAAATTTTGTTGTTTATCCGTATTATATATAAATTTTGTTGTTTATACATTGAGTGGTATTGTGATTAGCAAAAGCTACAAAGTAGACTAACACCTAATGGAAATTAACATTAATGTTTCTCTTTTAGTTCTTTAAAAAAAAAGAATCTTATTTTAAATATTCTGCTAATTTAAGTTAATTTTTATATCAAAGCATATATACACCTTTCAGACATGGGGACAGACAATAAAAAAGCCATTTTCGTTTATGTTCG
Organism: Noccaea bulbosa; assembly: GCA_900406535.1. Taxonomy (NCBI): domain Eukaryota; kingdom Viridiplantae; phylum Streptophyta; class Magnoliopsida; order Brassicales; family Brassicaceae; genus Noccaea; species Noccaea bulbosa. Next base: position 1,237 of record OVBJ01000061.1, read on the forward strand.
ATTTCTGCAAAACAAAGAAGAAAAACAAAAACATTCTCAAGTCTCACGTCTTTCACCGATTTTCATTTTTAAATCCTAGAAACCTCGAAACCTCTACCTTCTTCTTCTCCAAATCCACCCTAGAGAATTAAAAATAGCAATGATACTTTATACAGTATCGATGTTTTCCACACTCGGATGATTGAAGTAGCCAAAACCCAGCTCTGCTCTTCTTCAAACCGAACTTAACCACTTCACTGATTCTTACATCTGAGCTCGTTTTAACCACAAAGTTCAGATTTTTTTGTTTGTTATTTTCTTTTCCGGTATTTTTGGTCTTTCGGTGTCGATTTATCTTCCGATTCCGATGTTGCCTAAAGGCGTATTCGCTGTCTCTTTCGTAATCACTCTGTTGTACGGAAGCTTGTTTACTGAAGTCGAAGGGATTGGTGTGAACTGGGGCTCACAGGCAAGTCACCCGCTTCCTCCGGCGACGGTGGTGAGGCTTCTCCGGGAAAACGGTATCCAAAAGGTGAAACTTTTCGAGGCCGACTCGGATATTCTCAGCGCTTTAAGTCGGTCGGGGATTCAGGTCATGGTCGGAATCCCTAACGACTTACTTGCTCCTTTAGCCGGTAGCGTTGCAGCCGCCGAGAGATGGGTTTCTCAGAATGTCTCTGCTCACGTCTCCTCCAATGGCGTCGATATCAGGTTTGTGCTTTATACCTCACTGAAACAGCATATTCGCTTTCTTTCTTTATGTTTGACCAGAAAGAAGTTAAAAAGAAGACTTTACAATCTAAAGTTTCAATCTTTAGATTTTGATTACAGTTAAACGAGGAAAAAAATATGAACTTTGGAGATAATCTTGATTTGAAGTAACAAAATGTGTTGATTTGTGTTTGAATTTAGGTATGTGGCAGTTGGGAACGAGCCTTTCCTAAAGGCATTCAACAAAACATTTGAGAGCATAACTCTTCCTGCTCTTCAGAACATACAATCTGCTATCATCAAAGCCGGTTTAGCGACTCAGGTGAAAGTCACAGTGCCGCTTAACGCGGACGTGTACCAAAGTGCGTCTAACCTGCCTTCGGATGGAGACTTCAGGCCAGATATCCGCGACCTCATGATTTCGATCGTCAAGTTTCTGAGTGATAACGGGGCTCCATTCACTATCAACATCTACCCTTTCATCAGTCTCTACAACGACCCCAACTTCCCTGTGGAGTTTGCTTTCTTCGATGGAACAGGTGCTCCTATAAACGACAATGGAAGAATCTACAACAATGTTCTTGATGCAAACTACGACACGCTCGTGTGGTCCTTGCAAAAGAGTGGGTTTGCGAACTTATCAATCATCGTTGGGGAAGTAGGGTGGCCTACGGATGGAGATAAAAACGCAAACATGCAGTACGCGAGGCGGTACAACCAAGGGTTTATGAACCGTCAAAAGGCTAACAGAGGAACACCTATGAGACCAGGGGCAATGGATGCCTACTTGTTCAGTCTTATAGATGAAGATGCCAAAAGCATTCAGCCTGGAAACTTTGAAAGACACTGGGGGATTTTTTACATTGACGGACAGCCAAAGTATCAGCTCAGTCTTGGAAACAGTAACGGGCTGATCCCGGCGAAGGGTGTGCGTCATATGGCTAAGAAATGGTGTGTTCTTGCTCCATCAGCTAATCTCCAAGATCCTCTGCTGGGACCAAGCGTGAGCTACGCTTGTGATCATGCTGATTGCACCAGTCTTGGATATGGCTGCTCTTGTGGTAATTTGAATCTGGCGCAGAATGTTTCGTATGCGTTCAACAGCTATTACCAGGTAAGTGATCAGCTTGACAGTGCGTGCAAGTTCCCGGGTCTCTCTGTGGTCACTACCAGTGATCCTTCTGTTGGGAGTTGCAAATTCAAGATAATGATCAAGTCAGATTCTTCGGCTAGTGAACCAAGTGCCAGGATGCCTTTAGTACGATCGATGGCAGTGTTGTTACTCTACTCGATGTATATTCTTCTGTGAATACTGAAGAAAATTTGATGGGTTTGAATCGTTTGATTGCTATTATTATTATTTTGTTTTCGTTTTTCTTTTGCAAAACTTTTGTGTTTATGTAGAAACAGAAAGAAATATTGAGATTGGTGTATAACTTGCCTGTTTGATCTCTATTTCCTGAGAGCAGTTTGGTGTGCTGTCTCCTTTTGCCTCTCTAGCTTGTTCTTCAAAGCTCACAATGACAAAAAAATCACTCCTTTCACCATGCGAATTAGCCGTTAATGCCAAACCCGATTTTTTCATACAACTTCAAATAACACACACAACCTTATTAGTCAAGGAGGTTTGCTGCAAAAGAGAAGTCCACGAGGCTTCTGTGTCATTAATATGTCTGCAAATTGATAAATCTGTTAACATTAAGAAACAATTCTGCTTTATTACTGAATGAGAAACGAGTTACAGACGCTGAATTAGGAGAAATACCAAACCAAATAACACAAAACTCTCCCAAGAGGTCCCTAGACCAGTTTCCTATTCTTTCTATTCCAATGTATTCGACACACCTATCATATCATACAACAAGAATAATCCGTTTGTAGTTATCTTTGTTAGAGTCAGTGAGGTAATAAAGGAGAAACTTGGTGCGAAGCTCCAGTGCCTTGAATCTGTCCACCATTGAGTAATTTTGGTGGTAAAGACATTGCAGAACTCTCTTTAATGTGGAAAAGTGCTCACAGCCTTCTTTGGTTGCTTTACAGACTAATGCTCAATCTGCTGACAAGAAAAAAGAGAGAAGCAAATGGACATGTGAGCCACTGTACAGTGCTTTCATTGTAAGACAAGGTTTGCAAGAGTGAAGGAAACATCAAAAGTTACCCATTCCGTGTGGTTCCAAATCTTTTAAAAGACGAAGTTGATGCTTTTGGAGATATGCTCTTGATCTTATATCTGCCTAAATATAGTGGATGGTATACTTTTTCACTTTCCACAGTAATTTAAAAGCATACATTTTGGCATTTCAAAATGTAAATGTAGCATTTACCTGTCTAATAGGTTCCGGAACACGGTACTTGCAGGTCATATTGACAATCTTAACCGCAGAGTCAAGTGAAATGCGATGGCCAACTGATATGTATATGGGCTTCAGAGAACTCTGAGTTGGCCTAAATCCCTGTTAAAAAGAATGTTTGAAACTTGGCCATGTTAACAAAACCACACCAAGAGATAACTTCGGTTGCTAAAACTGATTAATCACAAGAAATAGAACACGGTATTACAAAAGAGACGCACTGAGCTTATATACAGTAAATGTTCAAGCAAAGTCACTTACTACTCCCCACGTAAATCCGGAGTTCCCTACCAAATTGATAACTTGCTCATTCTCGTTTTCTTTGAGCTGAAGCGACCGTCTAATCTCAGACTGATTCAGACCATCCACATGGTGCAGCTAAAATGTTATAAAACCATTCATTCCACATCAACGATCAAATGGAAATGTAGGCAGAACAAAAATAAAAATAAATTACAGAGCTTGAGATTCTAACAAGACCATACGTTCTTTCCGACCCCAATAGTAGGGAGGTGAGCAAGAACACCTAAATGACACGCCAAGCCAAATCCTAGAACACAGATTTGGATCCATCACCATAAACTACAGAGCTCGAGATGGTATCAAAAAAGGTAAACGAAGAAAGATAGTGTGTTTAATACCTCGTGGATGAAGTATTCCGTTTCCATCCACCATCAGTACCTTTGTCAGAGTAAAGCAAGAGACTTTCAGATAAAGCGAAAACTAAGGACTCGCAAACATGATTTAAGAGTAGCCCAATCGCAAAGTTCAGAAATTTAGAGACAAAAACCAAAACCTGAGGGTAAAAAGGGTTCTGATCATCCCTCATTTTTTTAAGGAGCTGCAAGAGAACCGGAGCCTGTAACATGAGAAATCCAATTTCGGGAAATGAGATGCTCAGTGAAGCAAATGAAAACAGCAGAGCAGTCGCTAGAGAGGACACGAAGAAGGAGACGGGAACCTCACGAAAGGCAAGAAATCCAGGGACATACGGAACATGGAGGCGGAGGAGAGATAAGTCATGGTGGACCACACACAGAGAAGGTAGCTCGAGAACGACGAGACAAGCGCATGCGACGGAAGAATCTTCCTTCGAAAAGCTCATGTCCACACCTCCAACGTACTTAAGCATTTCCGATCCCTGAGGCAGCTCTATTGATGACGACAACTTCCATGGGAAGTCATCGTACGCGATCAGTTTCTTCTTCAGCCGATCCTGCTCTCTGAAAGAAATTAAAAAAAATTCCCTCATCGATTTGATTGACCGGAATCGGAGTAAAAATCTAATGCGACACCGACACCTACTCTGTCCACTTCTCGAGCTGAGTTCCTGACGAAGACTCGCCTGAAGCTCCTTCTCCGTCCATTTCCGGATATGTTCAGTCGCCGGAGACAAACTCCACCGGAAGATTTAATCGCGGGTGGGGCCCCGAATCTTAATCGTGTCAGTAAAACGGCGTCGAACAAGTATGGGCCTATATTAGGCCCATTTAGTGAAATAATGGGCTAGGGTTTGTTTTGTGAATAAACGGGTCGGGTTTCATTTTAGTATAGTCGGTTTTGCTTTGTCGTCTCCATCTACCACCTCCTCTGCTGCGTTTCTTACTCCATTACTAAAGCTTTATTCGTTCTCCCTTTCGATTTCTTTCGTTCTCTTCTGTAAACTACTAATTTACGCGATCCCAACGTCTGAATTGATCGCCGTATCTGGGTTTTGCCTAGGAAACAGAGTTTATTATGGACGGGCAAGGGCATGAAGCCGAGGTCCGTAATCCGACTGTTGAGGATGAACAATCAGCTGCTGCGGCGGAGGCGACTGCGGCAGAGGCGGAGATGGGAAATTCAACCGGCGGAGCTGGCCCTGGAGAAGGAGGGCAACATGAAGGAGAAGAGCTGGGCGTGGATGACGAGCTTATAGACAAGGCGCAGAAGCTCATGGAAAAGATCACCTCTTCTGCTAATAACCCTAATCCTAATATCCTCCACGCCCTTAGCCATCTCCTCGAATCTCAGGAGTCTCTGTATGTCTCTTTCTCGCTCACTTTCACTCTCTTCTTAATTTGTTATTTCTTAGTTGCCTTTAGTTTAAGCTTGACGCTTACTTGTATTCGCAGATTCTTAAAGGAGAATGGGTACTACTCCAATGACCGCGGTAATCATAACAGTGGCAAGCTGTGTAATCTCATCCGAGTAAGTCATTTCGTAGATTATTCCTAGTTTTTCTTGGGTGGGTTCTCTCTTCTTACTCTGTTTTCTGATTCGACAGGAAAATGACGAGTTCTTTGAATTGATCTCCTCAAATTTTCTGTCTGAGAATACTTACTCAACGGCGGTAAAGGCAGCCTCTGCAAGGTTGCTAATGAACTGTTCGCTTACTTGGATGGTAAGAATTTACGACCTTCCTGCTCATTTCCCTTACGTTTAGCTCGTCAGTTGGTTCATGACGCAATTCTTTTTTTTTCAGTACCCTCATGTTTTCGACGATGCTGTTACGGACAACTTCAAAAATTGGGTCATGGAAGATGCAGTCAAGTTTCCTGTTGAAGACTCTGGCAGGAAAGAAGCCTCAGATTCTGAAATGTTAAAGACTTATTCTACAGGTCTTCTTGCTCTCTCTCTGGTGAGGTATTGATTAAACTTTCACAACTTGTTGTCTCTTTTTGGTTTTTGTATTTTCTTGGCGCCCACAACTGAAATAATTTTTTTCGTCTTCTTTGTCTGATCGAGAAAAGTCGTGGGCAATTAGTTGAAGACGTCTTGAAGTTAGGACTATCTACTAAGCTTATGCATTATCTTCGAGTACGAGTTATTGGAGAGCCAAGCACAAGCCGTAGAGATGCCCCTCACACAACTGAGGTCAAACATGTGTCCTTAAAAACAAAAGAAGAAGGTCGAAGTAGGGTGCGGAAGGTTGTAGATACAGTTGAAGGCGATCGTGTTCTTGAGATAGACTCCGGCAGAGAGATTGGACAACCTGATGTATGGTCTGAAGGCGAATTGGAAATCGATGGAAGCGAAAGATGTAATGTTTCAGGTGTTGTTGATTGGAAAATGAAACCTGGAGATGACAATAGTGGAAGAGAGGACCCCCCAAAACACAGACTGAACCGCTCAAAATCCCAGGGGAGAGGAAGGGTTCACGAAGGTGCAACTGATACAGAAACTCTCTTGGCATCTCCTAAATCAGGTCGTCTGGTTGTCAGAGATAGAGATCCATCAAAAAAAATAGATGTCAGAAATGCAGATAGAAAGAAGTCTGATATTATGGAGATAAAAAGAGAGGAGAATGATGAGTGCTTTCAAGGTTGCGTAATAGGAACCAAAAACATAACTGATCTAGTGAAGCGTGCAGTTGGAGCTGCTGAAACTGAAGCTAGAGCTGCCCATTTTCCTCCGGACGCTGTTAAAGCAGCTGGCGATCATGCAGCATACCTTGTTAAAACTGCTGCTTTGGAGGCATGTTTTTTTATTTCTTAGCTGTTTGTGATTGTGATTTCATTTCCTTAATGATTATCTGGTGCAGGTTATCTGATATTTATATGGCTTATTTCTTTCTTTTTATATTATCCAGGAATTCAGTTCTTCTGGTAGTGAAGAAGCTGCTGTGTCTGCTGCTACTCGTGCAGTTATAGATGCCGCTAATGCTACTGAGGTTTTAAGGTCAGTCATGCTATCCCATCGTCGATATCATTGCTGTTTACTGTTTAGCTTCGGTTGTTTAGGGCTTTAACTCTGCTATTTTGTTGGTGGCAGAAATCCTACTTGTGTTAACTCTGAGCAGACTACAGATTTGAGCAGTGTGGAAACAGACGCAATTGAGGATGTTGGAGAATTTTCACTTCCCGATTTGGAATCGTTGGCTCCGTTACAGGAAAAATATTGCATCCAGTGCCTTGAGACACTGGGAGAATATGTGGAGGTTCTCGGGCCTGTACTCCATGAAAAAGGTGTTGACGTATGCATTATGCTGTTAGAACGCACATCCCAATTTGATGATAGTTCTGCTCTGTCTCCTTTGTTACCTAATGTGATGAAGTTAATTTGCGCTTTGGCTGCGCACCGGAAATTTGCTGCAATGTTTGTTGACCGGGGTGGCATACAAAAATTACTTGCTGTTCCAAGGGTTACTGAGACCTTTTATGGTCTCTCATCTTGCTTATACACCATAGGCTCTCTTCAGGTAATAACAATAGCAAACTTATACGGCTTCCAATGCAATTTTCGTTCACCTGTTTTCTCTTTATCTCCTTATCCGGCTTCTTCTTACCTTCAAAATTGATCTCAGGGTATAATGGAGCGTGTCTGTGCACTTCCAACAGAACTCATACGTCAAGTGGTTGATTTAGCTATCGAACTTCTAGAGTGTTCCCAGGATCAAGCAAGAAAAAATTCTGCTTTATTCTTTGCTGCTGCGTTTGTCTTCAGAGCCATTTTAGATGCATTTGATAAAGAAAATAGTTTGCAGAAACTCCTTGCAGTACTTAAAGATGCAGCCTCAGTTAGAACAGGTGCTAATTCTGACCGATCAGCTCCTGAAGTCATGACTTCTTCAGAGAAACAGATGGCTTTTCACACCTGTTTTGCCTTGCGCCAATATTTTAGAGCTCATCTTCTTTTGCTTGTGGATTCCATCCGTCCTAGCAAAAGTAGCCGAGGTGGTATACGGAATGTTCCCAATATAAGGGCAGTCTATAAACCCCTTGATATCAGCAATGAAGCTGTAGATGCCGTCTTCGCTCAGTTACAAAAGGATAGGAAGTTGGGTCCGGCCTTCGTTAAAACTCCATGGCCTGCTATCAATACTTTTTTGTCCTCGTCTGGACATCTTACCATGTTGGAACTATGTCAGGTATGTACATTTTACTCTTCCCAGGTACTTTGTCTTGCGACCTTGTATTTACGTTATGGTCACATGTGCAGACACCACCGGTAGACCGTTATCTGCATGATCTACTTCAGTATGCTTTTGGTGTACTTCACATTCTTACATCAATACCTGAAGGCCGCAAACATATTGTGAATGCCACACTCAGCAACAATCGTGCTGGGATTGCTGTCATTCTGGATGCAACAAATATTTCTAACAGCATAGTGGATCCTGAGGTCAGCAGTCCGCTTCTATTCGTTATTTATATGAGTTTGGTCTTTCATCTTCCCGCTTCTCATTGGTACTTTCATTCTTAATGTTTTATTTGCTATTGAAGATCATACAGCCTGCACTAAATGTTCTAATCAATCTGGTATGCGCACCACCATCATTAAACTATAAGCCGACAGCATCTTCAGTTGGGAACGGAAGAATTTACTTAGGAGCAGGAACTGGTTCTGCTGGTCTTTCTGCTAAGTTGGAGCAGGTCTATCGTCAAGCACGTGAAGCAGTTCGTGGAAATGATGGTATAAAAATTCTCTTAAAACTTCTTCAGCCCAGAATATACGTGAATCCCCCTGCTAGCCCAGATTGTCTACGAACGCTGGCTTGCAGGGTACTTCTTGGTCTGGCTAGAGATGATACAATTGCACACATACTGACCAAACTTGAGGTAGAATAGCAATTTTCTTTTCTCAGTTATCTTCATATCTTTTTCATTTCTCAGAAACATCTGATGAAGTTGAGCAGGCATCATAGGTGATAGATACTGACTTTCCAAGTATGGTTTCTAGGTTGGTAAGAGTTTATCGGAACTTATTCGAGATTCAGGTGGTCAGTCAAGTGGAACAGATCAGGCCAAATGGCAGTCTGAACTTGCTCAGGTGGCGCTTGAGCTAATAGGGGTAATCATCTGAATTGATTTATTTTTCATAAAACCATTAGTGTTTATTTCCTTCCTTGTTTTTTGTTGAAGTCTTGCAGACGATCTCAATTGTGTTTTTATATGTGCTTGCAGATAGTGACAAATTCTGGGCATGCGACTACACTAACAGCCAGCGATGCTGCTACTCCAACATTGCGGCGCATTGAAAGAGCAGCCATTGCAGCAGCTACTCCTATAACATATGATTCCAAGGAGCTTTTGCTCCTTATCCATGAGCACCTCCAGGCATCAGGTCTTGGTGAAACTGCTTCATCACTGTTAAAAGAGGCTCAGTTAGCTCCTCTACCTTCGTTGGCTCCCCCTTGTTCAATTGCATATTCCTCTACGCAGGAGATGGCTACGCCAGTAGCTCAGCAACAATGGCCCTCTGGCCGTGCTAACAGTGGATTTTTCTCCAGCAAACCCGAAGTCAGTGGATTTTTCACCAGCAAACCCGAAGTCTGTGCACAATGGCCCTCTGGGCGTTCTAATGGTGGTTTTTTCCCCAAGAAACCCAAAGTCGATGCACATGACGAAGATCCTAGCTCGATAGGTAATGCAGCTCCATCCGCAAAGAAAAAACAGTTGACTTTTTCACCCGGCTTTAGTGCGCAGTCACGAAAGCAATCTGTACCCCGTGACGCTCAACCTCAGTTCACGCAGAGATTAAATAGTAGTTCAAATCCAGATCCTGCTTGTTCAAATACTTCAGAAGCTGATGCCGATGCTCAATTTAAGACCCCGACTTCCTTTCCGAGAAAACGGAAATCGTCTGAACTTAGAGACCCAGAGTTGTCAATTCCGGGGAAGAGAATCAATTTGGGAGAGTTAGGACCAGGATCTCCAGCTTGTCCAACTACGACTTCCTTACGTAGGTATCCCACCATTGCGGATGGTTCAGGTCCCCAAACACCAGCTTCAGCTTCAGATGTCAACCAACCTGGGAGCTCCAAACTGGGCCAGATGACACCTGCTTCCCAGCTAAATGTTACAAACGATCCCCAAGGACCCCAACCTTCGAATCCGGAACGGTTATCACTAGACTCCCTTGTGGTTCAGTATTTGAAGCACCAACACAGGCAGTGCCTGGCTCCAATCACAACTCTTCCCCCTGTGTCTCTCCTACATCCTCATGTCTGTCCTGAACCCAAACGGTTACGTGAAGCTCCACTAAACATCACTGGCCGCCTTGGCACCCGTGAGCTTAAAAGTTTCTATGGTGGAGTCCATGGGAATCGCAGGGACCGTCAATTGATTTTCAGCAGATTTAAATCGTGGAGATCTTGCCGGGATGAGACTGCACTCTTGACATGCATTTCACTTCTTGGAGGTACTAATCATTTAGCAGTTGGTAGTCATGCTGGAGAAATCAAGATATTTGAAGCTGGCAGCGGTAGCTTGGTTGAGAGTTTCTCGGGTCACCAGGCTCCGGTTACACTTGTTCAGCCATATGTCTCTGGTGATACTCAGTTGTTGCTTTCTTCGAGCTCCAGTGATGTTCAGTTGTGGGACGCCTCTTGTATAGCTGGTGGGTCTAAACACTCCTTTGATGGATGCAAGGCTGCAAAATTCAACCACTCTGGGCTACATTTTGGAGCGCTCTCTTGTGAAGCATCAAAAGATGTTCTTCTATATGACGTACAGACCTGCAAATCTATTTTGAAACTCACTGACACGGTCACTTCTTCACGGAGTAATCCCTATTCTCTTGTACACTTCAGCCCTTGTGATAATTTGATATTGTGGAATGGTGTTCTCTGGGACATCCGTAAACAAGAGCATATCAATCGGTTTGATCAGTTTACTGATTATGGCGGCGGTGGTTATCATCCCTCTGGGAACGAGGTAATGAACAATTTATCCTACTCTTGAATCTGAATTCTGGTTATATATTATATGACAAAAGCTTTGAGACTCTATGGCTTATCAATATACATGTCTTTGTTTGTTATTGCAGATCATCATCAACTCAGAGGTCTGGGATCTGAGAAATTTCAGGCTTCTTCGAAGTGTACCATCACTAGACCAGACGGCTATTACGTTCAACTCCGGAGGTGATGTGATATACGCAATGCTGAGGAGAAACATCGAGGATGTGATGTCTGCTGTTCACACACGCCGTGTGAAGCATCCGTTGTTTGCTGCTTTCCGCACCCTTGATGCGATCAACTACTCAGACATTGCCACTATACCCGTGGACCGATGTCTTCTCGACTTTGCCACAGAACCAACAGATTCCTTCCTTGGGCTGATCACAATGGAAGATCAAGAAGACATGTTTTCCTCGGCCAGGGTGTATGAGATTGGTAGGCGGAGACCAACAGAGGATGACTCTGATCCCGATGATGATGATGAGACAGAGGATGAAGACGAAGATGATGAAGATGACGATGACTTGGACCGCATTCTGGGACTAGGTGGAGATGATAGCGACAGTGGAGATGATGACATTAGTGATGACAATGAAGATATTGGGAGCGATATGGATGATGAAGAGCGAGATATGTTCCTCAATGCTAGTGCTGGCTTGATGGAATTAATATCTGACGGCGAGTACGAAGACAATGACAATGACAATGATGATGATGATGGTGATGGTGATGATGAAGATATAAGCAGTGGAGAAGAGGAGGAATATCTAGAGTTCTAGAATACATAACGTTTTTCTTTTCGTTAATCTTATTTTCTTTTGAGCTCTGTATCTCTAAGAAGGTTTATCAATCAATATCCAAAGTTTTGATAAGTAGTAGTATTTTCCTTTCTTAAGTTTCTATTTTATTTTTTTATGAACAGTAATCATAAAATAAACCGATTTTTTTACGTTCTTCCTGATTTCACTTGCCACACATGAAAAGAATACAAGAATTTAGAAGAGGCCATGTGTTGCAAATGATGAACAAAGAAAAGAGATGAAATGACAAAAGACAAACATGCATCTCTCCTACCACATACATGAACAATCAATTCAAGGACAACTAACCAAACACTTCAGACAGTCGTAGTGGTAGTGTCGCAAGTACATGTTTTTTTTTTTTTTTTTTTTTTTTAATACAAAAATCTAGAAAATCATTAGTCTAAAATGGTTGGGTTACTTCTCCTATCTTGGGAAAAGAGATACATTCGAATATTATAGATACACACACAAACATACATATATCTAAAGCCCTTCTTACTTACTCTCCTTCTAGCCTTTTCCTTTGTTTCTTTCCCCCTTTTATGTTCTCTTCTCTGTTTATTCCTCATCCCTCTTATGCTTCACAAGAGATTAGTCGATTGTCATTGGCTGCGTCATGCAACATCTGAAACGGGCTTTCCTCACAGTCGTCACTATCTCAGTCTCAGCCGCCTCGAGAAGATTGACAATCTCCGCAAAACAAGGACGGACTTCAGGGTCCGCATCCCAGCAACGTGTCATGATCACTCCAAGCACAGGTAGACAATCCGCTGGCACTGTCGGACGAACCCCTCGGTTAACCACTGCAAATGCAGCTTGAACCGCGGTCATGTTCTGAAACGGTAACAGACCCGTTATCAACTCCCACAGCACGATTCCGAAACTATACACGTCCACTTTCTGAGTGTAGGGTCTGTGCTGGATCATCTCTCTGCATTAATCAACACACAGGAACATAACTTGCTGACATTTCATTAAAGTTATAAAAGAACAAGCCAAGGCGCGAAAATGATTCGAAAACTTACGGAGCCATCCATCTGTAAGTGCCAGTCTCTGGTGTCATCCCTTCAGTCTGAACTTCGATTCTTGCAACGCCAAAATCAGCAATCTTGATGGACCGATCAGCTGATATGAGGAGGTTATCCGACTTGAGATCCCTGTGTATAAAGTTGCGCTCGTGGACATAAGCCATACCCCTAGCAACATCCAACGCCTGCTTCACCGCCAGCTTCAAAGGCACAGCTCGGTTCTGTCTCCTCGTCAAAAACTGTCTCACAGAGCCTCCTTTTGCATACTCAGTCACGATGCACCACACCATCGGTTTGACACACGCTCCGATAAACCTTACAATGTTGGGGTGCTTCAAATACGAAAGCATAGAAACCTCCTGCTGAAACTGCTGCTCCAGTGCTTGTGCCTTCTCAGGGCTGTTCTCTGGCCTCTCCAGGAGCTTAATCGCTACATCTTCCCCGTTGTAAGTCCCTTTGTATAACTTACCAAACGCTCCTTGCGCAAAAGCAGGACCCATGTGAAGTTTCCTCAGATCTATCGTCCACTCTTCGTAGTTTGCCAGTCCTTGTGTTGGATAGCTACTATCCATCAACGCTTGTGCTAATGCATCGTCGTTAAGCGCATGTGTAACTCTTCCGGGACGAAACACGCTTTGCCCAACGGAGAGAGAGTAGACGTGGCGCATAGGCTTTAGACCGGGATGGCCAATGAGAGCATCGCTAGAGCCAACGCTACTGTTGTCCACAGACATTGACACTGACCCTCCGGCGTTACTCGTCTGCATACTGTCCATGGACATGTTCGTACCTTCTTCGCCGAGCTTTTGGTAAAAGTCTTGTGTGAATGCATAGTAATTGTTGTCGTTGTTGTTGTTGTTGTGATTGCCAACAGCAGCAAGCACATCGAACTTTGGTCCTTCAAGCATCTCTTATAATCTCGTGTTAACGTTTTATGTATGTATGATGAGGTTGCAACTCACATGTAGATCCCTTTCAATCACTTCAACAATGCACCTACAAGCAAAAAGATACCATATTCAATAAAAGAGACAAATCGAGCAATCACAATCTGTATCAAAACTAAGGATGCTCAACACCATCTACGCCCCAAAAATAGAAACTTTCATGAGACTAAAAGAATGAAGGTTTTGGTGAATTGAGCTGAGACAAAAGATCCTTGACACGAAAACACAAGTTGAGAACAAATGAGGAACCCACAAAGAAGTTTCATTTTCCACAGATCCGATGGTTACATGATGAGATGAGCTAGAAGAAGAAGTTATGGTTTACCTAGAGCTTCATAGGCTCCAAAACTAATGGATATGAGCTGGAAGACATGGAAGGAACACGAAACCCTTGACTTGGAGTAGTGGATAAGTAGTAAAGGATCGTAAGGCTGATCGAGAAATCAAAAACACCACAGTAATCAAATCGTAATCTAAAAGCCTTACTTCCGATCGATTTCAGAGCAAGAACCGAGAAACCTAAAGAAGAGGTGGAGGAGGAAGAGGAAGAAGAAGGAAGAGTCGTCAGTCGTTGCTTCCCATTTACTTTTCCACACTCCGATTTTCCTCTTTCTTTTTTTTTTTTTTTTTTTTTTTTTTTTTTTTTGGTCCGTCCTTTNTGGCAAATTCGTTTTCTTATTTATTGGGACAGCTTTGTCCGAAAGAAAAAAAAATTATCGGGACAGCTTCCAAGCCACAATCTCTCCAAGAGAAAGTGTTCCATACGCCCTCGAATATGCGGACAGGTGTCCCACTCACCGTGTCATTTCGCTGCGGATTATTGGTCGTCGTATGAAGCGGCGCGTAGTATATCTTTAAAGCAACGAGCAACCGTCTTTTTTTTTTTTTGCAACGTTAATTTGGGCTCGAAAACTGTAATACGATTTGGGCTCGAATCGGAATCGCAGATTATGGGTCTCCACTAAGGCCTGGATCAAAGGTTCGGCCCAAAAAGGTGTAGACAAATATTGGTCAAAAAACAAAATAATATTTTGTTTCTTCACTATTTATCCCCTCGCTAGCGATATACTATCAAGTTTAGGGTTTTCAGTGACCTGTTGATTTGAGGAGCGATTTTAATCGAACCCTTCGAAGGAGCTCTAATGTCGTCGGAACCGGAGAATCTGTCGTCGTCGACCTCCGCGCCTGAGCAATCTGGAGAGAATATCAGCAAGAAAGCAGCAAAGAAGGAAGCCGCGAAATTGGAGAAGTTGCGCCGCAAACAGGAACAAGAAGAAGCCGCGCGTATGACATCTTCTCTTTCTCTGGAGGATGAATCGTTTTCCAGGAACTACGGCGACGTGACTCTGACCGAGTTACAGTCAACGGAGGATCCTAGAGCCGGGAAGTGGAGAGAGGCTGTTGAGGGAAAGAAATGGACCGATTTGAGCCATTTGGTGGAAGAGACGGTGGGATCAGAGGTTCTGATCAGAGGCCGAGTGAACACGAATCGCCCAGTTTCTAACAAAAAGGGTTTTCTGGTCTTGAGGCAAAGTGGATTCACGGTCCAATGCGTGGCTACACAATCGGAGGAGACGAAAGTGGGCGTCAACTTTATTAAATACCTCAAGCAGCTAAGTAACGAATCTTTTGTCGATGTCATCGGCATCGTCGTCCTCCCCAAGGAAGAGGTGAAGGGAACCACTCAGCAGGTTAATTTGTTTATCTTCCTTCGCCTCCCACTTCCTTTGATTTAATTGTGACATTAAAAGTCACTAACTCGTGTTTATCTCAGGTTGAAATCCAAGTGAGAAAAGTGTACTGCGTCAACAGTGCCTTGCCAAAGTTACCACTTCTTGTTGAGGATGCTGCCCGAAGCGAAAAAGAGATGGAGGTAGTATAATGTTTTAAGATTTGGAGATTAGTCTGAGCTGGTTCAGTAGTTGTACTTGTGTTGTGAGAATTCTGATAGTTTGTCATCTTCCGGTTAATTCTATGATGGTTTTGTGCTAATTCATAAGAGCTGTTGTTTCCATGATTGTTGCAGGCTGGGTTAGCTGGAGCCAATCAGGATACACGTTTGAATAATAGAGTGATCGACCTCAGAACACCGGCTAATCAAGCCATTTTCCGCATTCAGGGCCAAGTCCAAAAGGTAAGCCCTCTTTTGAAGGATTTCCTATGCAGCATTGAGGATTTCATCATTTGTGTTACATTTTTATTTTCTTTCATATAGGTTAGTAATAGATGTGAGGCTTGTTGTTGTATGCATCGAGACTAGGATACGAATTCTTTATTATAGATATGTGTTAGCAGAACTGTCCTAAAAGTAAGTCTGATCATTGTGTAGGCGTTCAGAGAAATCTTGGATTCCAAGGATTTTGTTGAAATCCACACACCGAAATTGATGGCTGGTAGTAGTGAAGGAGGTTCTTCTGTATTTAGGTTGGACTACAAAGGGCAGCCTGCTTGTCTGGCTCAGTCTCCTCAGCTTCACAAGCAGATGGCGATATGTGGTGACTTGCGACGCGTCTACGAGGTCGGTCCTGTTTTCAGAGCTGAAGACTCCTTCACTCATAGACACCTGTGCGAATTCGTTGGTCTTGATGTGGAGATGGAGATTCAAACCCACTATTCTGAGGTAAGACTGTTCTGTTAAAAAAATATTATCTCATTTCTGTTATGCTGGCGCTAATATTTCTTGTTTGTGCAGATAATGGATATTGTGGATGAGTTGTTCGTGTTCATATTCACTAGAGTGAACGACAGATGCCAAAAGGAACTGGCTGCTGTTGGCAAGCAATTCCCATTTGCACCTTTGAAGGTAACAATGCAATATGAGCAAGGAATATTAGTAAACTGATTATTTTTGTATCAAATTGGATTCTGATGGTTGGCATTAAACTTGCAGTTTCTTCCAAAAACATTGAGGCTAACCTTCGCAGAAGGGATTCAAATGCTTAAGGTATGACTGGTCCTTTTGCATTCGTCATGTTGAGTTATTTGAACGGAATATCAATAATAATTGGTAATCTTTGTTGCGTTGACAGGATGCTGGTGTGGAGGTTGATCCTCTTGGAGATCTAAATACAGAATCTGAGAGAAAACTTGGCCAGCTCGTGCTTGAAAAGTACGACACAGAGTTCTACATGCTCCATCGCTATCCTTCAGCAGTTAGGCCATTCTACACTATGCCATGTGCAGACGATTCTCGCTACAGCAACTCATTCGATGTCTTCATCAGAGGTGCATCTTTGAGTTTTTGGGTTTTTACCTTATCAGCGATTGTGTTGCCTCACATTTTGACACTGAATTTGCGGTTTTATTGTAGGGGAGGAGATTATATCTGGAGCTCAACGTGTCCATATCCCAGAGGTCTTGGAGTTACGTGCAGGAGAATGTGGCATTGATGTCAATACAATAAAAACATACGTCGATTCATTCAGGTAAACCACAAACTGAACCAGTTTGGTTCCTGGTATTCGGTAGTCAGAGTTGGACGATGGCTAACAATAATAATGTTTACAGGTACGGTGCGCCTCTTCACGGTGGATTCGGAGTGGGGCTGGAGCGAGTGGTGATGCTCTTCTGTGCCCTCAATAACATCCGCAAAACGTCCATGTTCCCTCGTGACCCTCAAAGGCTCGCTCCCTAAATACCTTTTCCAACTTCAAAGGCTAAAGCGTGGATAATTGTCAGACTCCACTGATACTTTCTCATGGAGCTTTTTGAGAGTTTTAAGCGATTTTATTGTTGTTGCCTCTGATTCTTGACCTTTTGTGCAAGTGAATCTTGATTTAGTTCTCTGATGCTTATGTTTCTTTCACATTACCGAGTAAACTAAAGCCTTTCTCCCGACATTTTTGATGAGAATTGATTTCTAATGAATAAATATATGTTCCCTGTTCTATTTATGTATATATTATGTCCTTTTATCAAGGTTTTGCTTTACCACTACAAAAATTCAAGAGTTCTGGTAATTTTAAAGAAAGAAAAAAAGAGAACTCTAAACAGACTCAACACACACAACTAAGCAAAACTGGAAGTCTGGAACTGAGTGTTTTCTGGTGGCATATCTTACACACATGATACAATTTGTACTCCTGTGAGATGAATAAACATTCATTATACTGAGTTGGTTTTGCGTTATTTATTAACAAAATTTCAAGAGCTCTGTTCTGTTGACTGGAAAGAGGAAATATATTTTCGAAAACTTTAGTTTAGTGCCAAAAATTAACGGAATGGATGTATTGATAAGTGTTCAAAGCTGAGAAGATCACATATTTGTCATAGTAGTAACAGATACGAGACAAGAAGGCTCAACTTTGGTACTCTAAAACAGACTGAACTAGCCATTAGAAGATGAGAAGTGGAACTGAATCTCATCTCGTTGTAGATCTTGCACTCATGGATGTGTGATAAGTCGTACTTCTATGTTTCCTGTAAGATGAATAAACATCATCATACTGAGTTGGTTCGTTGGGATCAGCTGTTGCTCCAAGTCCCAATCTCCCAGATGTGCTCTTCTTATCGGTGCTTCCATCCGCATATGTTCCTGTCTCAGGGTCCACCTGTAGGTTTGGAGGTGGGGGAATGCAGGCACCTCCTTTGCGCTGTGGACTATCCCGCTCGTAATCCTCATAGTCGTCTTGCGATTCAGATCCCATGGGACCTTCACTCGGGTTGACCTCACCAATCTTTTTGAAGAACTTTGATACACTCTCGAGTACTTGAGATTGAGGTATATCAGATGGTGGTATGACGGTTGGGATATCAAGAGGGCTCAATGGGGAATAAGGCACACCACTTCCGATCTGCATCTTTCTGACCATCCCAGGGATCAGACCAGGAGGAAAGAGAGGATAAGGAGGCGGCTTCTCACCAGCAGGTGGTTGTGCTGGAGGTGGAACAGAAGAGTTAAGCGGTATGGAACCGGGGAAGCCACCAGGAGGTATCACATTTGGGATAAACTGTTGGGCTGCGACCGGATTACTGGTCAGATGCTCTATAGGAACATTACTGCTTGGTGGCTGTTGCAGCATTCCTGGAAGTGGATAAAGAGTAAAATAAATTGTTGGCAAAATTCATAGGTCGAGTAAAGTTTTCTGTTTCTATCACGGAAGAGCAGGGAGTACCTGTATGTTGTAAGGAGTTTGCTGCTATAATGGGTGAACGAGAAAAGGTATTCGCAGGTGCTCCGCTTTTCATCTCTTTATCAATGGAGGAGATGGTATCTTGATCAAAAACCTCCTTAGAAGCCCAAAACTGCAAAATCTTCTCCAGGCGTGACTGGTTCTCTTCCTTGTTCTGTGGAAAGTGGTAAATCCTCCCTAGCATGGAACCCAAAACAGGTCTGAAAGCAAGGGCTTCGTTGTCAAACTCGTGCAAGTTTGTCCTCCGTTGCAAACTATGTTTAAAGAAGCAAAACGTCAGTAGAAAAAAAGCGAGACAGGCAATAGTAGGGTAAAAGCATCATAAAGTTGCAATTTAGATATATCAACAGAACCAGAATTTGGAAGCATAGATTCCTCATGATATAAAACAAACAAGAAAATCCAATAAACCCCTATAATCATGTTAACACTTAACAGCAATCAGTGATTTAGTTTTAGATACCTGTCAAAGAGAATGTCATTTGCTAGATAAACGATGTGCATCTGTCTGTCAGAATCATCCATTGCAAAGACCCTGTCTCTAAGTGCTTCTGCTAATGCTGGTGCAAAGGGAGATCTCTGCATGAACCAAATCTTGGCACTTTTGATAGACTCTTTTGTGCCATTAAGGTTGGCCAAGACACCATTTAGTTCCATTGCAACATCAGCAGGAAGTGGACCAGAAAGACCTCGGAACGCATGAGTCGACTGATCAAAATCAGGACGAGCATGAGGCACAAAAGGATGAGGTTGCGGATGGTGCTGTTGCAGCTGCTGGTGGTCATGGAATGGTGGGAAAGGAGGTTGACGAACTGGAGGAACTCCCAATGGACCAGGCACATTGTTCATTGTAGGACTCCTCATGGGATTTGGGGGATGATGTATCATAGGCATAGAAGCTGGCGGAAAAGGAGGATCAAAAGGTCCTCCAGGGGGATGCATAGAGAGAAACTGCTTATACCGGTAATAACCATGCCCTTCACCCCCAAAGAGAAACGCATAATCAGGATTATCCTTCTGTCTATCACGCATCATAGCCTCAAACTCTGGACCGTTCTTAACCGAATACTCAACTAGCTTATCGATTCGCTTCTGCAGCTCAGGGTCAGCTGGAGGAGGAGGAGGAGGAGCTGAATCGTACGGTCCAGGGAATGGTGGAGGAAGGTGATGGGGAGGTAAATGTGGAAGGAAAGCCTGAGGTTGCTGCTGACCAAACATCTGTGGGTGAGGAGGAGGGTGATGAAGTTGCTGCTGCTGGTAAGGGAACTGCTGCATAGAAGGATGAGGAGGCATGAAACCAGGAGCGTTCATTGGTGATGGGTATTGCTGATGTTGTGGATGGAATCCGAATTGCTGTTGTTGCTGTTGAAAGTTTGGGACTTGCTGCTGTTGCTGAGGATAAGGCAATCCTGAAGACGCAGCATCGTGCTGCTGCCTTCGATCCATTTATAAACGCTGAAACAGCTGAGCTCTAGAGATTCAGCTACTGTGTTCCTGAGAAGAAGGCACAAAAAACAAAAAGACAGAAGCTTTCGAAATTGGTTATATGAATCGACACAAGCAAATTCTCGTATACCCAGTAGCTAATTCAGTATCTACGCAAAGAGAAACATCGAACTATGAACTATCGGAAGAAGGTTAAATTCAAGAGTCTAACCACAAAGCAATATCGATTAAGAATCAGCTGAAATCACGAACCGAATAGGAAGAAACTTCGAGAAAGTGTAACTCAAAATTGGACAGAGCGAGAAAACAATCTGAGAAAAAAGTCGAACCTGATGGTGC
Organism: Noccaea bulbosa; assembly: GCA_900406535.1. NCBI lineage: Eukaryota > Viridiplantae > Streptophyta > Magnoliopsida > Brassicales > Brassicaceae > Noccaea > Noccaea bulbosa. The sequence continues at coordinate 21,636 of OVBJ01000061.1, forward strand.
AGAAGCTAAACTTAGCTGAAGAAGGAGAAGAAAGGCGAGAGAATTAGCAACGAAAGAGACCTTCCTCTACAGCTACGATCCGGATCTTTTATTTGGGCCACGAAAACCCGTACCGGATCTAATTGATCCTGACCCGGATAGACCCGATTCCGACCCGAATTATAAGCAGATAAACCCCAGAGAGTAGTAAACCCTTAAAGAGTCATGAATAATTTCTTTACCAGAAGAAATCTCCTCCGCCATTAGCGAAATCTTTTTTCTTCACCTGGATTTATGAAAATCAAAGGAAGCAGTCGTGGGACGATTTGAAACTTATTGAATCAAGCAGACTTCTTTTCTTCTCAATGCAGAGAACCATTTCGCTTGCGGCTGCTAAGTCTTCTTCTTCGACTTCAGCACTCTCTCTTCGTCCTCTGATGGCTAAGGTTTGTGTTTGAACTTTCATTTGGGAGTACCGAATGTTTGATTATCAATTCAAATTTTTGCTCTTTATGGCTAAATTTTTTTTACTTTCGTCCTTCATGAAATGGACTCGAATTTGTTACGATTCTTCGTTTTCTGCTATGGTTGAAAAATCATCACTACAACTCATGGAGATTCTGGCGATTACTTGCAGTTGCAGTGCAGGGCGATTCAGAATTTCCCAGGCTCCTCTTCCACTTCAATACTACGGTTGGATAAAGTCTGTAGAAATGTATGCCAGCTTCAGTTTAAAAGGGAAAATGCAACTTGTTTTAAGTTAGCTTGCGCACTTCCTTCGCATCTAAGGCCTCTCAGTTCTGTTAGTTATGCAGCACACTGGAGAACTTCGAGTTTAAGGTCCTTCGGAAATAGTTTCACGCCGTTTCCGGGGAGATATTTTTCTCAAGTCCCGAATACTGGGAATAAGGATAAGATTGTTGGTGGTGGTGATGGAAAGGCTGGTGGTGTCAAGAAGTTTAATAAGAAGTGGAAGAAGCATAAAGTTATGGCATCCTCGGAAGTTGAACTGGTGGCTTCTACTGAACCAGTTATTGGAGATGTTAGCAGTGGCATCAAGGGGGACCTATCAACTACAGTTTCACCTGTTAGCAATGGTAAGCTAGCCTCTACCGTCAAACCAAGACGGCGTCCAAAGAGCAAGAAAGTCGAAGATAAATCTTCTTCAACTGTATCGGTTTTGGAGGTGGCAACAAATCCCTCGGTGGAGGTGCCCAGAAGTTCTGCTCCATCAAATTCTAAGTCGGAGGCTGGGGAACCAGCTGTGAATTATTCTTCTCAATCCCCTAATACTGGAAATAAGGATAACATTGTTGGTGGTGATGAAAAGGCTGGTAGGAAGAAGTCAGGTTTCAATAAATTCAATAAGAAGTCGAAGAAGCATAAGGTCTTGGCTTCTTCAGAAGCTGAAGTGGTGACTTCTACTGAACCTGTTATTGGGGATGTTAGCAGTGGGATCAAGGTGGAACTATCAACCGAAGCTTCACCTGCTAGCAATGTTAAGGAAGCCTCTGCTGTCAAGACAAAACGACGGCCAAAGAACAAGAAAGTCGATGATAAATCTTCCTCAGCGGCACCAGTTTTGGAGGCGGTCTCTGTAGAAGAGAGTTCAAAAAGCGTTCCCAAGCCAAAACATTCTGGTTCTGGAAATCGGAAGTCTTCATCTGCTAAGGTATTTAACTTTTAAAATTTTGGGACATAACAGTTTTAGCCATGCTTATTTTACCTAACAGTACAGTTCTCAGAAGGAGGTGGTAAACAATCCCATTGTAGAGGGGTCCAAGAGTTCTGCTCCATCGAAATCCAAGTTGGAGCAACAGAACCGGGTTCCTCAACCCATGAAAAACAGCATAGAGCATCGAGGTCAAAATGCTTCTAAACCGCTTTATCCGCCAAGTGGAAAATCTGTCGTTGTCGTTGAGTCGCTCACAAAAGCAAAAGTTATTCAGGGATATCTTGGTGACATGTATGAGGTTTTGCCAAGTTATGGTCATATCAGGGACCTGGCCTCAAGGTCTGGTTCGGTGAGGCCAGATGACGATTTTAGCATGGTTTGGGAGGTTCCATCTTCCGCCTGGACTCATATTAAGAGCATAAAGGTGGCACTAAATGGGTATGGTTTCTTACCTGTTAAACTACTTTAAAAATCCACAGTTATTGTTATCATTTATTCCCTATTTGAGGATAGTTTCCGGGTGTGTCAATGTGCTGTCTAGCTATTGAGATATATGACTGCTTCAAGCTACTTTTGTTGTTGTTGTGCTTCTAGCTCATTATGTTTACCTTATTCCTCCAGAGCTGAAAATCTGATTCTTGCGTCGGATCCAGATCGTGAAGGAGAGGCAATTGCCTGGCACATCATTGAGATGTTGCAGCAGCAGGGTGCCTTACATGAAAGTATGACAGTAGCAAGGGTTGTTTTCCATGAGATAACTGAGTCAGCAATAAAAAGTGCACTTCAGTCCCCACGAGAAATTGACGGGGACCTGGTACACGCATATCTTGCACGGCGTGCTCTTGATTATCTGATCGGATTTAATATTTCACCACTACTTTGGAGGAAGCTTCCGGGTTGCCCTTCAGCTGGGCGAGTCCAGTCTGCTGCTTTGGCTCTTTTATGTGATAGAGAAAGTGAAATTGACGGATTTAAGCCTCAGGAGTACTGGACTGTCGGAATCAAAGTGCAAGGGAACGATAATTCAGCCACTTTTTCAGCTCACTTGACCAGTTTAAATTCCAACAAGTTAAATCAGCTTTCCATCAGCTCTGAAGCAAATGCACGTGACATTGAGCATAAGATCAGATCAGAAGGTTTTCTAGTGAAGGGCACTAAAAAAAGCACTGCGCGGAGAAACCCACCAACTCCATATATAACATCAACTCTCCAGCAGGATGCTGCTCACAAATTGCATTTTTCATCAGCATATACCATGAGGGTTGAGAAACTGAAACCTTTTTCTGCTTTGTTTTTATTCACTTCTCAATGAATGCACATTTCTGATAATATTAGTACTTTGCAGCTTGCTCAAAAACTATATGAGGGTATCCAACTGTCCGATGGTAAATCAGCTGGTCTTATAACATACATGCGGACAGATGGTTTACATGTGGGTGATCTCTTTAGCTGTGTATTTTCTGCTATGGACATTCATCTTGCTATCTATTACAGATTTATTTGTTTTGTTTTTCATTTGTTTCTGTTTCCATCAGATAGCTGATGAAGCTCTTAAAGATATACAGTCCTTAGTGACAGAAAGGTACGACATAAATGCATTTGTGAAGTTATTCTACGTTAGTCCATTTGACTAGAGAAAACTATAGCTACTATTTACTGATTATCGGCAGGTATGGGAAGAATTTTACACCAGATAGTCCTCGTAAGTATTTTAAAAAGGTTAAGAACGCTCAGGAGGCCCATGAAGCTATTAGACCTACCAATATACGTAGATTACCATGTAAGTAAACAATATATTGTACCATGCTTCCTTAAAGTTAGAGGATTTATTTTAGCTGTCATCAACAATATACCATACAATTTATCATTGTAACTCTCAACATATTTTGTATGCATTTCCTTCCAGCAACAATTGCTGGCCTGCTTGATGCGGATTCTCTAAAATTATATACCTTAATATGGTCACGAGCTGTAGCATGTCAGATGGAGCCGGCTTCCATTGCGCAGGTAATATATGTGCTATTTTGCACTTCAAATCACGGATATAATGCCAAGTAGGTTCTTATTGATCAGTGAGAGAAAAAGAAGGGAAATAGAGACTATGTAACTGAATTTTCCCATTGAATGGTTCAAGGTTTAATATTTCGAAATCCAACATAACTCTCCAATTTTCCCAACTCTTTTCTTGCTCAGATACAACTTGATATTGGAAACGCTGCTGAATCCATTATCTTCAGATCATCCTGCTCAAAAGTCGAATTCCTTGGATACCAGGCGGTTTATGAGGTACAACCTATTTCATATTGTTGTTGATTACCTAGCAGTTCTACCAGTAGGTTTGTTTTGTCGTCTTTTGCCTATTGTGGATTTTGATTTTGTTTGTTATCAGCTAATGCCTGAACCTTCTTCTCTTTGGACATGTGCTAAAGCAGTTTTTATTGTTTTTCTCCTGGTGATATTGTAGGATCCTGAAGCTAAGGCAATCAAAAACAAAGATGATGATCAGAGTAGTGAGAGGGAGGCAACTTTTGAAACTCTCAGTTTGTTGAAGGTACCATTTCTGATATCACAACCTTTTTTCACATCTGCTTTGTACTCTGGTTTCCTTAGGTGTTCCTCCTCTTTTCAGGATGGGGATCTGCTACGTATTGGTGAAGTGGAGCTCAAGCAGCACCATACTCAGCATCCACCACGCTATAACGAGGGGTCACTGGTATAGCACTCCCATTTCCTTCGTGTCAAAAGTGTCTAAGATCCAGACATATTAGGCATGAGGCTACTGCCGCCAAGTTTCACAATACGTAATTTGCTAAACATGTTTTAATGTGTTTCAGATTAAGAAGCTTGAGGAGTTCGGGATAGGTAGACCCTCGACATATGCATCTATATTTAAGGTTTTACAGGTATGTTAGGAAACTGGTGGTTTTCTTCTAGTGGTTCTGTTTCTTTCTGAAGGTTAAGAGGTTCTAACGCAATCCCCTCCTTTTATTTTGACACCTTTTATTTTTTTCACAGGACAGAAAGTACGTAACAATAAAAAGCCGAGTACTGCATCCAGAATTCCGTGGGAGGATGGTACTTTCCTTATTAATCGAGCTCACTAGTTGGTAATTTACTAAACCAACCATTGCAGCAGCATATCTTTCTAACATCTGTACTATCTTTCCAGGTTTCAGCTTTTCTAACCAACTACTTCACTGAGGTCACAGACTATAGTTTTACTGCTGATATGGAGACTGAGGTGGGTATTTATTTTGTTCTTCACACGACTCTGTTATCTAGACAATTTTTACATATTCCATAGATATTTTCCGATATAGCAAGATCAGATACTTATTTTTTTCCCTTTCGATTGATTTTCGCTTCAGCTTGACAACGTTTCTGGTGGTGTAACTGAATGGAAAGGTCTCCTAAGAGACTACTGGACACGATTTAGTGCATATTGTAAACGTGTTGAGAATGTCCAAATTCAACAGGTTCTTAGAAGAATGAACTCTGGAAGTCTACTTTCTTACCATAATTTTTTTTATTAGCTACTCACATTATCATACGTTTACAGGTGGAGAAAATGTTGGAAAAAAAATACGAAGATTTTCTGTTTTCTTCCTTTCCTGTTCCCACTAGGACCACTAGGACTTGCCCGAGGTCTGTATCTCTTTTTCCCTTCCACATAATCCAAATTAGAAATGCTAATCAATTTCGGGAATGAGCATCTGCTTTAAAATATTGAAGAAAATCATGCTTTCATAACTGTCAGCCCATGGTAAACATACTTTCACGTTTAGTATCGGCACACGATTCTGTTAGATTCAAACTGTGCGGTGATATACAGAGGGGTCTAAATAAGAAGAAAAAGTTATTTTTAGTATGAATTTATATGTTGACTCTTATTGGGTTTCTTTCCATATCTCAGTTGTTCGGAAGGCACCTTAATTTTCAAAATAAGTAAGTTTGCTTCGGGGTATTTCATTGGTTGTGATCAGTACCCTTCATGCAAGTAAGTCGCAGGCTGTTGAATGTCTAACTTCTTACACCTAAGATGCTTACTCTGTATACTGATATAATTTGAGCTATGCGGTTCATATACAGGTTCATTGCTAAAACGCTTTATGGAGAAGATGAAGATGAAGATGATCCTCCAAAAAATACCTGTGTAGAAGAGCCCAAATTGCTGGGTCTTCATCCCAATACCAGTGAGAAGGTCTCGCTGTTCTGACCGTACTCTGTTGAAATTTTCTCTTACAACTTTAATTTGCTGAATCCATCTCCTTGTTCAGGTTATTTTAAAGTGTGGCCCCTATGGGTATTATGTACAGCTTGGTGAGGATAAAAAAGGGCACTTACCAAAACGAGCAAATGCAGCCCATGTATGTTGGATTTTTATATCAATTCATTTATACATTTTCTCTATGTTTATCTTCTTACTTAATTGGAGGCATACTGATTACTGAGTAAACATTCAGTGTGCATGTGTGTGCCAATAATGGCTTGGTGATATAATTGTTTCGTTTCCTTACTGAGAAATTTCTTGCAACCTTATTTTCTCAGATAAAGGATGTGAGCTCTATTACGCTTGAAGGTGCTCTCGAGTTATTACGCTATCCTCTGACACTGGTAAGACTGATATAAAGGTCAAAGTTATTGCATTTCTGTTTCTAACATTTTGGAGTACTGAAGACTTGGTATGCTGATTTCTGACCAGGGAACCCACCCTGAAGATGGGCAGCCTGTACTTTTGAAGCTTAGTAAATCTGGATTTACTGTTCGACATCGCCGCACTATTGCTACTGTTCCAAAGGTATAGTTATGTAGTGTTATATTATGCCACCTTAGAATATGACATAGGTAGAATAATTGGAGTATTTATTGAGAGATGTTGGTCCTATATCTGATAATGAAATGAGGTGTGGCTCTGCATCCATAACATGCTAGGATGTATTGTTGTCTATGTTATGACATTGAGGAACTTGGTACTTGGCAGAACGTGGAACCAGGTGAGGTTACTTTAGAGAAAGCAATGAAGCTCTTGTCTGGCAAGAATGTGAGACAGTGTGGCAGACCTAAGAGGATCCAGCCAACAGTAGATACGGAAGAGGAAGAAGTTGCTGCGGAGGCGACTTAATCTAATCCACAACGCGACGCCATTGGGCTAGTTTACAATTAATTGGTGAGCTTGCATTGATGGAGAAGAGCATTAGCTTTGATGGAGACTATTTTTTTTTTAATATTCTTTTTGGTTATCAGAATAATAATCATAAGGAAAAAAGATGATACTGTTGTAAAACTGTAACATATTCGTTAAAGATATAATAATCTTCATTTTTTATTGGTTTATGGAAGTATGGTATACTCTCTGTTCAGTGTTCATCTTTCAATTTGCATTTATGTTAGAGAAGGCAGGACAACACGGTTTCATCTTTGAATTTCCTCCATCTATATAATTTGAACACTTTCCATAAAGAACACTCTACTGCATTATACATTAATCATGCAAATTCAATTGCTCGTATCATGAGCATATTTACGTTCTACGACTAAGTGTAAACTCCACTGAAACATGGATTGCTGATTGCATATAAAATTCTACTCGTCTCTTCTTGTTTTGCAGATCAATTTGTTCATCACAGGACTTCAGAGGTGACTGCGGCACAAAGATAGAAGTACCATTCATTTGTTCCTGCAAATAGATATTCAAGAGTAAGGCATGAGTTGTGTAAAAGGATTCGAGTTTGAAATGCAAATCTTTGTATTGGTTTATCAGTTCTCACAACCTGGGGGACGAAGTTTGACTTTCACTGGGGGTTGGTCCGGGGCTGTTGATGACAACTGCAGACTGAGTTGATTCTTCAGCAAGTGCTCTTAACCTGTTGAGCTCTGGCAATATAACTTTGGAAAGATCAGGCCTGTCTTTTCTCCTTATCTCTGCACACTTGAGAGCCAACTTGGCAAACACTGTGGTGTCTTCAACAGGCCAATCAGACACAGAAGGATCAAGCAAACCTTTAAAATTCCCTTTCTCGAGTGCTTTTTCGACATAATGAGTTAGTCCCATCGGTGCTTTACCTGTTATCAACTGCAGAAACATAATGCCGAGCGAATAAATGTCAGATTTGACACCAAGCATACCGGTCTGCTGATACTCCGGGTCGATGTAGCAAAACGTGCCAGCAGTTGATGTCATGCGGTATTGTGTCACGGTGTTTGCAACCGACGGAGGAACCAGCCTAGCCAAGCCAACATCAGCAACCTTGCTGACAAAGTTGCGGTCTAGCAAGATGTTAGCTGGTTTGAGATCACGGTGAACTAGTGGTTCTGGTTTTGTCTGGTGGAGGAACAATAGCACAGTGCCTATCTCTGCAGCAATTCTGAACCTCGTTTGCCAAGAGAGAGGAGGACTATCTCCTTGTCGAAAAAGTCGGTCTTCTAAGCTCCCATTGGCCATATACTCATACACTAAGCATCCGCATTCAGGGCATGCTCCAAGAAGAAGAACCATGTTAGGGTGCCTCATGCAGCTCAACACTTCAACCTGTTGACAGGAGTCAGATTAAACCAAGATTCAAAGAAAGAGACTTTATTAGAGACTTTGTTACCTCTTGCTGAAACTGTGACCTGCCTTGAGTTGCATCTGGTCGCAAGACTTTCACAGCCACAGGTGTGTGATCAAGATAACACTTGTAGACAGGTCCATAACCTCCTTCTCCGATTTTGTATTTATCATCGAAGTACTCTGTTGCATCCTCAATCTCCTCGATGGTGTACTTCCTGTATCTGATATCTGAGTGCGCTAAAGCATTCACGGCTTTCTTTTTCTCCTCTGATTCCTTGAGAGCTTTCATCTCTGCACTGATTCTCTTTTTTGACTCGATCTCAGCAATCCTTTGAGCTGCTTCAGCTGCTTCTATTGCTGCCTTGGATTTTTCTTTCTCCTTCTCTACAATGGCTAACGCAGCTTCCTCTGCATGCTTTGCCTCTTCGAATTTCCGTTCTTCCTCTAACTTCCACTTTTGAAGCTCCGTTGCCTTCTGTTTTGCTGTGAGCGCTTCTTTGCAAGCTGTGCTGTACATTTCCATGGTTTGTTTTAGCTCCAGTTTAAGCCTCCTCATCTCAGCTTCTACATCATCCTGCTTTTCCAAAAATCATCAGCCATTCTTGAATCTTGCATCTGGTAGTTAGTTCCAAATCGGAAAAAAGATTCATAGATGAGTCTTACCCCTCCTTGTGAAGCAGATGAAGACCTTTCATTATCAAATGAGCCGATAGAGAAAGCAGTTGGTGAGTTTATATCCATTGACCTCCGTCCGTAGCTCATTGACTCGAAGCTACCATAGTCAACGTCTGAGAAATTTGACAGCCTTGGAGGAGGAGGAGTCCGGTTTGAATCAGAGTTGTCGTATAAGGAAATAGAGTTACGCTCAGTGCTTGGTCTTCCAGAGCTGATAAAGGATATGTCAGAGTCCGCAAATGATAGTTCTCCGTATGATCTCCCATTCAAGCCTCTTCTATTGAAGGGTGACCTGTTTGCAACAAACAAGCTTCTCATTCATCGTCTAAAGCCTATGGTCAAATGAAAAGCAAGAGAGATGTGTACCTGAAGGAGGAATCTGACTGATCGTCAAGGGACCTGCGATTCTGAGACTCAAATGATTGTCTCTCAGCTACAGGAAACAAGAAAAAGAAACAAACTCAGAAAAGTGCCAGGAGATTGAAACGTGTGAAGGAAGAAATAAGAAATTGACATTTCTGTTTTAAAACCTCTTGTGTTGCTATTGGTTGAAGGAGAAGGAGAAGGCAAACGTGGATTTGGCTTTAAGATATTCTGTTGAAGCTGAGTGCGCAATGGAGAAACAGAAGGCGCAGCACGAGAGGCTGTTTTCTTTGATGAAAGCTTTCCTTTGTGTGTCACATAAACCGTACAGAAATCAGGTGCTGTCTTTGTAATGGCTCCTGGAATATCTGTAGGTTTGTTGAACCTGCAGAGTTGTGTTAACACAGATGATCCACCATTTATGGTGAAAGAGAGAGAAGAAACAAAACAAAACACACCTGAGAAAGCCAACTTTTGAGGAGGAACCAACCACCAATACCTCAATGAAGACCTGATTTGCATATTCAACTAAGCCTTTTGCCACATCTGACTCCTCCAATAACACATCTTTGCATTGTATCTGAACAAATTCCAATTCAAGAAAGCACATAAGAAGAGACAGAGCACACAGGTCAAAAAGTGTATATAAGATTGGAGGAGACTCACATCTTTGCGAGAACAGAGGCAACGAAAGGGAAGGAACAAAGGTCTGTAAGAGCCATCTGGGTCTCCACACACCAATGGAGAGTCCATATTTACTTGGCAAGTCTCTGATAAAAAAAACCACAGAGACAAAACCCAATCAGGCTAACGAGAAAGGAACATAAAAGAATCAGAAGGAACTAGAAACAGACAAGAAGAGAAAAAAAAGAGTTTTTTTACTTGAGATAAGAGAACACACAGAGGGAGCACGAGGCTTGACATGGATGAGAAGGACGGTTTGGCCTTTCTGCAACAAATTGTCGACAGCCCATTTCAGAGCATATTGGCTGCTTTTGTCTTTGTCTATCGCCACAGCAATAATTCCATCCGTGCCAAATCCTCCTCCGTCTCTGTCCCTCCTGTTCTTCGCCATCCAACTCTCTCTTTCTCTCTATACGAATCTCTCTAAATCCCTAAAACAGAGGAATGGAAATGGAAGAGCACTACACAGAGAGGTTCAACGGACAAATATATTGCGTGTGTTCTTTAGGTTTCTGGGTTTGTTTCCTTTCTCGATTGTTATTCGTGTGTGATTTTGTCGGAAAGAAAAAAGGGTATGAAGAAGAGAGAGAGAGAGAGAGAGAGAGGTTTCTATAAAAATCAATGGACTCTGTTTTGAGCGCCTCTCCTTCTTCCCCGCCTCTATTTACTGTGACATTTCCCATCATTTGTGTGTTATATATTTACCCAAAAAGGGCTTCTTTTCTTTGCAACGCAAGATATCTGCAACATACAGTATTATCAAGGAATTCTTTTTTGAAAAAGAAATATCGTTTCAAATAAAATACCCTAATTTCTTAACTACGTACATTTACGACAGTTTTTTTGTTTTTTTCTTAAACATGATACTTTAAGAAAGTGTAAAACAATATCAGAATTTTTTCCATAAAATATCGCATTATACTTGTCAATAAAAATAAAAAAAACAATGTTATTTGTTGAACAAGCTACTAAACTCGATCCTAATTCCTAAATCCTAATTGTGTATTCAGTTTTCTTGAAAAAAAGATGATGAATATAAGTGTTGCTAGGCTCCACTCACCCCTCACAGAGGCCATGCTCAGAAAACAGGTGGTACCCGAAATCAGTGCTTAAGCACTTAAGATCCTACATCCGAAGTAAGATACATGATGGAGAACTTAAGGGAAAGTGAATGATGCCTTTGCCACAAACTTGTTACCAACACAATGACAGTCCCAAAAGACAATGGCAATTCAAGGATTTATAACACTTACAGATTAAGTTCTTATCTTTGGTTATGAATGGGAAATTAAGAACTCCATATTCAACATTAACAAAGTGTTGTGTTGTTGTATTGTATCATTAAACAATCAAAAATTAACAAAATCTCCCGACTTTCATCATCCGGATGGAGTCATCAGACCAAAGACAGGCTCTCTTCAGTCCTTCATACCAAATGAAGGAAGTCTCGAAGGCCTAGGTCCAAATCGCTTTATCGATGATGAGATTTTGAAGATCTTTGTACTTGACATTAGGCTTGCCAATGCAGATAGACATGGAGGTAATATCCTCCAAGTCAGAGACTTAAATGCCAAGATGATCTATGTCCCTATTGATCATGGATATTGTCTACCTGAAAGTGTAAGACTTTCAGATTCATGTCTCGCATAATCATGCAGGTTTTTTACTTAATAGAATCTCATCTTCGTTTTTTTTTTTTCCTTTTTCTACAGTAAGAAGATTGCACCTTTGAGTGGCTTGACTCACCAAAAGCAGAGCGTACATATGCTCCCGAGATCGTCGAGTACATCCGTTCTTTGGACGCAAATGCAGATATTGAATTGCTGAAGCTCTACGGACTGGAAATCAGCTCAAAAGCTGCTCGTACCTTGAAGATAGCAACAATGCTGCTACAGAAAGGAGTGGAAAAAGGGCTAACTGCAGCTAGAATTGGGAACATAATGCGTAGAGAAAAATATTTTGAGCCATCTCTCCTTGAAAATATGGTGGAAGATGCAGAGAAGAGAGGATCAGATTTCTTAGAAGCTCTGGCGGATGTGATGGAGAAGAAAATGTGATTGTGTTCGCGTTTCAGAGATACGTATAGAGACCAAGAAAAGAATATAAGTCAAGAAAAGAAGAAGCAATGTTGGTCTCTATTCAATTTATTAATATGGTTGCTATTTACCCTGTCCACGCAGGTATACTCTGAAGAGTGCTGATCTCTAAAGTTCAAGTAAGTATCTATGATACCAGAGGTTCCAAAGACAGAGTTCACTATCCCTTTAAACACTGATTTCGGGAACCAGCTGTTTTTTTAGCATGGCCTCTCTGGTGCTGGCTGGAGCTGTCTACGAATAGGAGAGTACGGTGAGTGGAGCCTAGCAAAATCTTCGAACCTTGGGACTTGGATGGTCGCATCTCTCATGACTGGTATATTGACCACAAAAAGAGCAGATAATGCATCATCACAGAAGAGAGCATAGAGGTAAAGAGTTGGCGTCTCCTTTCGTAGGAAGTTTCTCATTGGTGCAGGCTGGAGATGATATTCCAGGGTCAAGCAGTGACCAGCATCTGGTACTGAGTCAAGAATGTTGTATAAGTTTTCCTGTATACGAGTTCCACTTGAGCTGATTGTAGCATCCTGTTCAGCATATTTGTCACCATATTGCAGTCATATAACTGCTTGTTTGCTCTATAAATCATCTGACCCCTGTCTCTGATAGTTTCAACAACTCTGCAAAAAGATCAAAGCCTATTCAGCAATTTTCATCTCATGAACAACAAACATTTTTTCATCTCAAGAACACAATCTGATGAAAATACCTTTGAGGATCAACATCAAGTGGCAAGCAAATATCATCATCCGATATCTCCCCTTCATCTTTTATTTCGACTACACAAATAACCAAAGCGTTTTTAGCATCATCAAATCGACCTTAATTAAAGCAAATTCGAGCTCAATTTCACACCCTGATTATCAACTAATTATCAATTTCGCAAATTATGCTACAGCCTGAGATTGAGATTCATCATGGCGACCAGATTCTTCCCTAACCACTAATTAGCAACGAAATTCATCTATGTCTCATCAATCGACCTTGATTCAACCAAATTCGCGCTCGATTTCACCCTAATTACCAACCCTACAAATTGGGCGATATTCTCTGAAAATCTGACCAGAGGAGAGATTATTATGCTATCTTAAAGCATTGGTAACGGTATCATAAGTAACGAGATGAACAAAATCCTGAGATTTAGATTCATCATGGCGACTCTTCTTCGATTTCTTCTCTTCTTTTTTTCTTCTCTTCTTCTCCAGCTCACTGGTGATGTTTTGAGTTTTGAAAGTTTGAAACGTTTGCCTAGACTGTTTTCGATATTTCTATTATTAATTCTTTTTAATGAAAACCCCCTGAACTAAAGATATTTCGGGTAAAAACCCCTCAACTAAATTTGTATTGTCAAAACCCCCTCTGTCTATAATACCTGTCAAATCAAAACGCAGTGTTTTGATTTTATCAGAAAACAACACACAGTGTTTTGATTTTATCAGAAAACAACACGCATAGTACTGTTGAAAACGACACAATTTGCTAAATAAACAACATGATGTTATTAACTCATCTTCAACCCAGGGAAAATTCCCAAATTCGTCTCCATTCTCTGTATAAATCCATAATTTCAAAAAATTTAGAATTCTAAAGTTTTTGTGTTTAGATAATCAATTGGGTGAATTTGGGAGTGATTGCTTGTGTCAATTAGAACGAAATTGAAGAATAAGTCGGCTAATTGATAGAAAAGTCGGCAAACAATTTCTTAATTTCAATGAGCTTGGATTGCGAAATTGTAAAGCCTAGATGCGGCTGGAGCTTCCAAGATGATCACACAGCTGTGATTTTTGATATTGTTTTTGGTTTGTATAGCATGTTTGGTCTCTGTTACGAATTATTGATCTCTGTTCTGAATGTTAAACCTGCTCGTGTAGTTTTTTGCTCTCTCTCACGACGACTCTGTTTCGGCTAAACCGATAATGCTTCTTGCTCTTCCACACATGTAGGATGAAGATCATAATCGCAATCATCGCAAGAAAACGCCCAAAACCTGCCTTGCTTCTTACAGAAATCACACACATACGCTTTCGCCATATCCAACTTTAGCTCATGTTCATGTTTCCTATCTTTCACTCTCCTCGGAAACGAATCACCTTCTTTCTTCAAACAAGCTTTTAACTCAACAATCCTCGATTCCGTGAATGGATAACTCCTCGATCCATACAACGACACCACTTCTCTTGCGTTTGTGTTCACAGTCTTCCCTTCGGCTCCTATGATGACTAGTGCCGGTATGAGTTTGATGTTGAAGATTCTACAAAGATCTTGTCTTGTTCTGTCCTCATAAGGTATTGCAAGCCACGGCATGTTGGTCATGTTGATGTTGAACTCTCTAGAGTCTCTGTCTGTTGAGACTAAGATGACTTCAAAGCAGCCTTTTGTGGAGGTCGCAAGCTCATTGTACACATCTATGAGCTGAGAAGTGAAAGATCGAAAAGGCGGACACCAATGTGCACCAAAGTATAAACCTATGGTCTTGCCCGCAAGCTCAGAAACTAGTACCTGCACATTGTACATGGACATAATCATAAAGGATCATTTGATCAGACCAGAGATAAGTCTTTTTTTTCTTTTTTACCTTGCTTCCATTTCTAGAGACAACGTAGTTCCGGGATTCATGCGTAAGGAGTTTCTCCAACTGTCCTCCAGCGCGTTTGGAGTCATCGATGGCTTTGAGTTCTTCTTTTCTCTTTTTAGTGAAAGGAAATGCTTCAGGGCCATAGTCTTCGATCAGACCAATCACATCTTCAGCGACCGAGATTTCGTCTGGATACAGAGGAACGAGTGATGGGATACGAGCGATCCTGTACTTTTCCGTTAATTTGTTGCGTAGGCTTAAACTGAAGGGAACTGCGAGCCATGGCATGCACCAAAAGTGTTCATAGAATGAAGTCATGTCATGATCAAATGAGACAAAGATGATCTCGATTTCTTCTCCTCGTTTCAGAAGATTCTCGTACAGTTTTGCCAGCTGTGGAGTGAAGTCCTTGCAAGGCCTGCACCAGTTTGCAGAGAAGAAGAGACAAATCGTTTTCCCTTGAAGATATTCCAACGGCACCTGATTAGAAGGAGCTTGTAATTTTAGTAAAAGATCACATAAGACTCAAAACATGTTCTGTTGTGAGACAAGAAGGAGGGAGAATGATTTGGTACCTCTCCACTATGTGACAATAGGAACTCAATCCCTTCAGCTGCTAGGACAGAGTAAATATCATCACTTTCGGGAAATTGATCTTGATAATCTGCTGATATTGCCATCTAAACTGCAACACCACTATTGCTCTTTATGCTTCTTCTGTTCAGAAACTTTGATTGAGAACAGGTGCACCTAAACCAATACGAGAATGAACATGCTTCATCAAGAACAGGTGCCTTAGCCTTAGTCTAGGACATACTAATTACTAAATGCTGTTATATGTTATCTAAAACGGCTCAAGCGACTTCCAAAGAAACGAGCACATCCGTTGTGATCGAGTGATATTCATAAAGACTGAGATGTTCTAAACTGCTATACAATTAGACCTGAGACTTTTTTTTCTGGTGAATTGAGATCCCCTAAGTTCCATCTTCGTGAGTATATGAGATGATCAAAATCATATCAAGAGTCAAGACCAGTTGCAAAACATCAGAAACCCAGAACCAAACATGAAGGAACATACAACTAAAGAAACTGAAACAGAGACCATCTATAACAGGTTTTACAGACGATGAACTCTATCAGAAGACCTGTTGAGAAAAAGTAGCAATTGAAGGTCAACATACCTGGAAACCAGAGGCAGAGAGATAGTGATATAACCTTTGATACGAGGAAACTACACAGAAACAAATTTCAATACAGAGTAGATTGTAACAAGATTTCACCACAGGTATTTCTGATTGATTTTCCTCTCGGTTGATCAAAATCTTGTAAATTCCAAGAAAAGGGATATGAATATATGGGGGCAAGAACATACGAATAGAGAAAAAAACATAAACTTTATTAAAGTCTCTATCAAAACGAACAAGTAAAAGTAAATCAAAATATCCTCAAAGAATATACCACCTGCAAACGTTACCCATTACCTAAAGCAACAAGCTTGTGAAAAACCATAAATTAATATTCTTGCTTATCTCAACAGTGCATCAGAAAGCGGACAAGTTGAACAAGAAATGGACATAAAATGACATTCTTTTGCGTCTGGATATTACCAAACGAGAGCACAAATATTCAAAAATTGGGAAAGAAACGAAAAAAATCAATAAAAGAACAAAAGCTTGAAGCTTTTACTCATAAACCATAACTAGCAATATAATTGAATTGGGAATAAGCCTGGCAGTTAAAAAAAAAAAAAAGTAATCATCTTTACCTACATACAGAGATACGAAACTTGATCAACAATCATCAAGGAAACAAGATGTAGACGGAGAAGAAGACTAGTGGAGACCATAGAGAGAGCGAGAGGCCTTCAATGGAAGCTATCACATTAGCGAAAACTCCTCAGTCATGGCTCTTGAAGAACGATGATCACCTTCACTAGCAGTCACGTATGAAGATCGAACACTCTCTTGACCTCCACCAGCGTCTCTGTCAACTTCTTCTATCCGATCAACAGCCTCGTGAAGCTCAATTCTCCTCTCTATGTCCCAATCACAGCATCTCAACCCAATCTTGAGCAGCTTCAGCATTTGCGCTTCGTGCTCTTTCCCTGCTTTCATCTCCTTATCAAACACATCAGCTGTCCACTCCGTTCTCGCTACTGACTCAACCCAAGCAGCCAGCTCGTCATCAGCTCCTTTCCCTTGCCGGAGATAATTCGCCGGGAACTTCCCCGTCAGAATCTCGAGGATCAAAATTCCAAGGCTCCACACATCGGACCTTCTCGAGGTCCGGTCCTGCTGAGTGAACTCCGGCGCCTTGTAAGCCACCATGAACTGCTGTGACTGCTCCCTGTTCACCACCGGCACGAGAGCGTAGTCCGTTAGGAGCGGCTCGAAGTCATGGTCAAGCAACACATTGGAAGATTTGAGATGGCCGTGAGGGAGATTCAGATCCGGGAACACTCTGTAGAGATAAGCCAAACCTCTCGTAACTCCTCTCACAATCTTCAATCGGATCGGCCAATCCAAAACCACCTGACCCGGGGTCCGATTTGCTGCAAATCAAATCAAAACAAATTTCCATCAGATTCGTCGAAAAATCCATCAGATTGAGATGAAGATTTGAGTGCTGATTAATGTTACCATGGAGGAGATTCGCGAGGCTGCCATTGGGAATGTAATTGGTGACGAGAAGCTTCTCCTCTTTTCTGTAGTAGAAGGCGACCAATGGGAGGAGATTAGGGTGAGACAAGCGTCCGATCTTCTTCATATGATCGTAAAACTCTTCTCTCCCGATATTGCTCATAAACCTAAACCGCTTCACAACCACCGCACGGCCGCTAGACAAAGCCGCCTTGTACGAAGATCCGAATCCGCCGCTTCCGAGAACCTCCGCCGACGCACGGAGCATATCCTGGAGCGTGAACCTCTCCTGATCATTCCGAACGAAATGTAGCTTCCGCTGATCGCCTCGCTTGTCTTCGTCTGGAGAATGAGCTCCCTCGGGTAATGCTGCTGCTGATGAATCTCGCTGCACAGCTTCATTGGCTAGTTTCCTGTAGACCTTCGAGTCCTGCGAGCTCTTCTCACTGTGTTGCTCGGGTTGCCCGTATATGACGCCGAGGCCGTGCCCGTGGTCGTGGGTTTGGTTTTGGCCTTGGCGTTGACGACGGCCGAGAATGCAAACGGAAAGAAAGACGGTAATGAGAACCAAGACGGCGAGGACGGTGATGGCAAGGAGAAACACCGTTAACAAGGGCGGACGAGTGTATCGGCACGGAAGCAAAGGCGGTCCACACAGCCCCTTATTTCCTGTTTTCAACCCAAACAAAATTATAGAATTAATATATGGCCCATTTCTTCATAGGCCCAGTAAGAATGCGGTAAACTAAACGAAAAACTAATATTTTTTTTGTCAGTTATATCAAAATTATTTGGCGGGGGAAATTGATAATCTGTTAGTTCGATTTATTCAGTTTAAAGACTAGAGTACTGTTTGAAAAATATATAAATCATATTGTAAGCTTACATGGAAAACTCAAACGTGCCTTTACGTGCTCGCTACTCAGAAAGAGTCCATGACTAATACGTAATAATTACAAATTTTGGCATGGATGGCAATAATTATATGAAGTTAATTCCTTAGTGTTGGGAAGTTTTCATGACTCACATGTCCTATTGACATTCGTAAAATAAGATGGCAATCGTTATTTGTTACAAACATATTCAGATAAAGTTATAAATGTGGAAAATGATCACGATTATGTTAATTGCTTAATAATAAAATAAGAACCAAAAAGATTATGATGAGTATTACCGAAGAAGAAGGTGGAGTTCATTAGGCCGAGAATCATCGGAATTCGACCCTCTAATTGATTATTAGCAACGTTAACGGTAACGAGATTCTTCTGTTTAAACGCCGGTAATTTCCCGGTGAACATATTGTCCTCGAGATTCAGCTCAGTGAGCTTCGGTAATTTCCCCAACGACTTCGGAATCTCGCCGGAAAACTGGTTTCCTTCAAGATGAACCTTCACCAAAGCCTTCATTCCGTCGAACAAATCCCCGTCAATCTCGCCGGAAAACCGGTTATGCGCCAGGTAGAGATGCACCAGCGAGACAAGCCGGTCTAATCCACGTGGCACCGGGCCTTCGAAACCGTTACGCATAAAGCTAACGCTCTTGAGCCCACGCATCGACCCGAGCGCCTGCACGTCGAGCGCGCCGGAGAGGCTCATGTTCTCTAGCCGGAGAGCGAAAACGGTGCCGTTGGAACACATCACTCCTTTCCATTTCGAGTCGCTTCCTCTTTCCCCGGTGCAAGGTGGATCGCCGGAGTCCCATCCGCCGAAAACGTTGGCGTTCGCTAGAGAGGACCTGAACTTCAAAAGAGCATCCGCGTCACCGTCGCCGGAGATGGGACCGGCGAAGCAGAGGGCGATCAATAGCAGAGAATAGAAGATCGTGGAGTGTTTGTCATCACGGGTCATTTCGATCGCCGGAGCGAGGTTTGTGAGAAAAACAAATCCAAATTGGGTTGTTGAGAGGAAGAAGGGAGATATAATGTCGGCAGTTTGACGGATTCTTGTGGATTAATCAAAAGAGATGAAGTTTTTGCCGGAAGAAGAATGAAAGGGCGGCTGATGGTGAAATGACAGCAAAAGTCAAGCACAATCGTTTTCGCCTGCTAGTGCTAAGCTAAGATGTGAGTTTTCTTTTCGAGAGCTCCAACAACGTGGAACCAAGTAACTCTAAGCTTTCCATGGTCTTTAGACTTTAGTCACAGTTTTGTATTAAATACCTTGGTTTTATTACGTGTGTGTTCTCTCTCTCATGTTTATATATAAATCAAACAACTACTTGGCTTTAGCTTCTCTGCTATAGATGTTTTTAGGGATCCCATGTTTTTATAAGCACATGAAAGTTATTTCATCTTCATATTCTTTTCTTTTCTGTCGAACTTAATTTATTCATCTTCATATTTAGTGTTGTCAGACACATGAATATTGAATTGTCTGCATTTTGATAATATATTGCATTCCACATTATTCATTGAACAAATATCACTAGTTGATGTTGTAAAACTAATCATAATATATAGTGTACTTTAATTGATTTTCTTAAGATACACATACACCCACCCCCACGCATAATCCAAGAAAACATTGGAGGCTTCAAAAAATTAACTCGATTTTAGTTTGGTTTATTTGATTTTCATTGGTTCAAAGTCCTGAGAAGATATAGTCACTATAATAACGTACTTCCTGAATACTGAACAAGAAAGACTTCATGGCCCAATGGATAAGGCGCTGGTCTACGAAACCAGAGATTCTGGGTTCGATCCCCAGTGAAGTCGAATTATAATTTTTTTTTCATAATAGCTGATTTTTTAGTACAAGTTTGAGTTCATCTGAAACACTAGAACGTCTACGACAATGCCTTTAAGTCTTTACAGCTAAAAGATATTCACCTATGAAATAACTCGATTTCTTATGGAATTTAACGGAGCCTACGAAGGGTATTCACAATCTCACTCAGAGAGGCGATTAGCTCGCCTCCTTGCTCTCTCACAAACTTTAATCTGTCTTCAAGACTAATACCATCCTTTGTTACATTTCTCCTCCCTACTATTGCATGTATCAAGTCAGCTTTCTCCCCTAGCTTTGCCTTCATCGCTTCTACATCTTCAACGGTCATCATTTCTTCCGCTGGCTTCTTCTCTTCCATGGTTTTGTTCAGATTGCTTGCTTTTGCACGCTGCTCTTCAACGTTACTCCGTGGCTCCTCCTCTGTGTTTCTCTTATGTGGCGGATTCTCCTTCATGACCACCATAGTTTGCTGTCTTGACCTTTTCGATCCTGCAAAAGCTGAGTTTCACAACCGAGTGATAAGAAGGGGGTTAGCAATATCATAACACAAGGGTCACTGATTCTTGACTAGTTCGCAGTTACATGTATCTCCATTAACTAAACATGTTCTTAAGAATCCTAACAAGTCAAAAGAGACCAAAGATATAAACAGCGTTAAGTACCTAACTCAGTAGTGACATCAAGAATGTCAGAGTCTTCTTGCTCTTCCTCCGGGTCACTATCATCACTATCAGGTTCAGTCCCAGCTTTATCCTCTTGGATCATCACAACCGCATCGATAGCTTCAAGAAGCTCGTTATCGACATTCGCCGGGAGTTTCAGTTTCTTCCTCTTCTCATCACTCAGGGACCGATACGAAAGACCGCTGCGTTGTTCCCACTGCTTGATCTGATTGTAATCAGAGACCAAAGAATCCCATTTCCTCCTGCATTGGTTTAGAGTTCTGTGTACATCCAAAGCGTTGCAGTTCTCTGAGATCATTGTCCATTTCTGGAAGCTCGATAAAGCATTCGAACAGTCCGCTTCAACCGCAGCGATCTCGTTCACGAGAATCATACAGTCTTTCACTGTCCAGTCCGGAGCTACTTGAGATCTCGTTCTCCGTGAACCCGAACTGCCTTCCTCCATCTTACCAAAAAAACACTGCAATTTTGGTTTATTATGCTTGTGAATATCAATCATCAGTTATATAATACACATTACATTTACAGCATAACTGTGACTGAAACATTGATCATGCATGACCAACAAGATACATATAGTAGCGAGAAGCATCTGCATTTCCGTCTCTGTGACTGTTTGAAGCATAAGTAGGCATGCAATATGTACGCATACTAGAGATCGGAACTCAAATACCGAAAGAAAAAAAAACAATGAGATTCAAAAATAATTTAGACTATTTAGCTGTTTGGAACCATAGTTTTGCAGGAATCTGAGTATGGAAAACTTTATAATTGGCAAAGATTCTAAATTCAGAAACTGAAGACACACGAAATCCCCAAAATGCAGCTCGATTTTCAGCATTGAATGAATAATAACTCTAGCGCGAAATTCGAACAAGAAACCAAATTCATACGAGGATTCCAAATGGCGAAAGAAGAGAGATTTGAGCAACAAAAATTCAGTAGAGGTGTGCATTACCGGATCGTCAGAAACTGCTTCTGGTGAACGACACGTCGAGAGAGGAAGAGCGAGTCACTGTGATCCGACGACGGGATCTGTTTGAGTGAAGCCAAGCTATAAGCTGTATCTGTCCCCCCAGGCCCAAAACGTTTTTTGTCGACTTTCAGGCCCAAACTGTTTTTAGATTTTGGATTTGTAGAGAAAAATAACTAAAAAAGCAAGTGTTTTCGGACAAAAAGTATCAGTTAAGTTGAGTAACTTGACTACTTGAGTTGAGTGTAGGATCGTAGCTAAACGTTTTATGAATCTTGTCAAAAGCCAGTTTCCTTGTCTATATCATCTCTCATAAACAAACTTATCGTGCCACACATACCTTTCTCTCGACGTGGCCTAACTCAAACCTTCTTGATGTTCTATGTTTGCCAAATTTTCTAATTTTCGACCAACTCATATGATTTTGAGTGCTATGGAATTCACAGAAAACACTATACCGTATTTCTGAATACTACGACACGTATGAGATTTGAGTTTTTTTCTTTTTTTGTGGGACGAATGTCATCACTGTTTTTTCGGAGTATATAGTTCATTCTTTATTTCAAAAATCAGAAACGGTTTCGTGTGAACGAGTTCTACTTTTAGCCATCTCGGAATCTGTTATGGCGTAATTCATACCTCAAGTTAAGCCCCAACAATATTGTTTTTTGTTTTTTCCTCTTCATGTAGCAGTGACGTTGGCAATGCATGTATATGCATTTGTGTAACAAATACATTCTGACTTTTTTCGCAAATTAAAAAATAAAATAAATATACATTCCGACTCCCTGTGCTTTGTGTCGTTGATTGAGCAAGCAAGCTTTTATAAAAACTTTTAAAATTGAAAAAAGGAACAACTTTTGTCTTCAGAATTCTTTGAAAATCAATCATTTTGTAAAATTTAGAAATTGCAGCTCTCCTTTGCTCAAAAAAGAAAAAGAAAAATTGCATCAATTGATAGGGGAAAAAAGCTTATTATACAGACTAGTATATATTTTGGAGATATGGGTTATCCATTAAAAAGAAATCAATATAGTATATAAGAAAATACAGTATATAAGATTCGAAGAAAGATATTTTTGGAAAGGCCAGAAACAAGCGTCTTCACCGGGGCCGTCACGTGACGGATGGACCGCGGAACAGACAAATAATCAGATGAACTCGAAACAACATGCGTGGCATGAACACGCGGCTCTCTCTCTCTCTATAAATGCTCTTCTTCTTCTTCCTCCACAACGCCTCCTCCTCATTTTAATACACCTCGAAAGCAGAGAGAAAGAAGGAGAGAGAGAGAGAGAGATCCAGAGAAAGGAGGGAGAAGGAGCTGTGAGTGGTCTTATTACCAATTACCAGCTCCATACGAACAGAAACGACGTCGTTCCCTCAAATATTCTCTGCAATCTCTCCTCCCACGAGTTTCTCAGCTTTTCTCGGGTTGTAATTAATCTAATCCCAAGGAAGAGATCTTGTCTCACGGTGGGATTGGTTGTTTTTCTTCACGAAGATCGATCGTCCCAAAGGGTAAAGTTTTGATTTTTGATTTTTTTCCCTTCCGCATTTCGGTTTAGGTAGCCCTCTGTTGCATCTTCTCAGCGATTTTCTGTATGTTTATTATTATCATCTAAGGAAATGGTTTTACTGTTTGATTATCATTGTTGCACCAAATCTGGATAGAAAAAGTTAATCCCTTTTTCCTTTAATTTCTAGAATTTGGGAATTAAGACATGCCTACTGGCTTTTGTCTTTGTCCCAAAAGTTTGGTGATTTATTATGTCCTTTACCTGCGTCACTGCCATGGAAACTAATTAGCTACCTAAAGAATTTTCCTCATTTTTGTTCTTTCAAATCGAAACAAACAAGAGTTGGCCTTTATTCTAGTCTGAGTTGTACTGAAGAGAACCCAAAAAAACTGGGCTTATCTATTGACATTTAAAGTTAGCTGAACTAACAATTGTAACACTGGTCCACTCGTGATTTGTCTTAATTGTTTCAATGCACATGTGTTTTTTTAGCTCTCTTCTTGTCTTTACATGCTGTACCTTTTCCTCCGGCAATTACCCTCCACAAAATCATGATTCGTAACTGTGTCTTAAATCTTAGAATGTGTCTTCTGGTGTTTCTACAGCATTCAACTGCAGAAAATGGTGATGTGGGTCTTTGGCTATGGCTCTCTTGTGTGGAACCCAGGTTTCCACTACGATGAGAAAGTCTTGGGTTTCATCAAGGGATATAAACGTGTCTTTGATCTTGGTAACACATTTTTCCTCCTTATTTTTTTCCTTTTGCTTATCTGATTGATTTATTTCTTCTTCTCAACTATTTATGACTGAATAGAGATTCTTTTGTGTGTTTGATATGACTTTGTAGCTTGCATTGACCATAGAGGTACACCAGAACACCCTGCAAGAACTTGCACACTCGAGAAAGATGAAGAAGCCATATGCGTAAGTAGAAATTGTTTATTTAAGGAGCTTACGTTCTTCTCATGATTCCTGCTTAGTGATCATACACTGCTCTCTTCTTACTAACAATCTAATACTTTCTTCACAGTGGGGTTTTGCATTCTGTGTCCGTGGAGGACCGGAAGAAGATCGTCTGGCTATGGAGGTATGTCCCTGCATCTAAATATATAGATTGGCTTGATGTGTCATGTTCATGCCTTTGTGTTGATCTTTCTATCTATGCACAGTACTTGGAACGTAGAGAGTGTGAATATGATCTCAAGACAAGTGTAGACTTTTACAAGGTGAGTCATGACAACGCCTGATTCTATTGAATAAGCCTGTTTCTCGTATGCTCCTAAAATTATACCTTAAAGGTTTCTTCTTCGCTTAACCTACACAGGAAGATGATCCCCTGAAGCCAGCTGTAACTGGAGTGATAGTGTAAGTTGTTTTCTATGACACGGGTCCTTTTAGAGGCTATTCACTCATCGATAAGCGCGGCAAATAGCGTTGTATCTTTTTTACTTCTTGTACAAGTCTTTGTGTTTTGATTTGTTATGAGATGATTTTTTTTATTTTTTTTTGTACAATTTTCAGATTCACTTCTACTCCAGACAAGGTCTCCAACAAGTATTACCTTGGACCTGCGCCGTTAGAAGACATGGCAAGGTAAACACTTAGCCTCTCCAGACCAACTTGTTCTGTTCTTTTCAAATTCTATAGATTCCTGTCCTCTCATTAACTTGTTGTTTTGTGTGTTTAAAGACAAATTGCGACAGCCAATGGACCATGTGGTAACAACAGAGATTATCTCTTCCTGCTAGAGAAGGCAATGCACGACATCGGTTAGTCCAATCTTTCTTTGTCTACGACCTGATTAGGAATTACCGGTTTGGGGTTTGAAACTGCACAAATGTTGTAGTCTTAGGCGAATATAACATTTTGATAATCACTCGAAAAACAACATCTGCTCAAGCTTTGGAGTCTCTTCTGAGCCATTTTTTAATTTTCACACAGGGCATGAGGAAGATTATGTCATGGAGCTGGCGAATGAGGTGAGGAAAGTTCTCGCAGAGTCGTCGACGAAGAAGGTGTCACCAGTGAAGGAATCAAGAGCGAGCCGTGTGGCTAACAAGACCAAGAGCAATGTCCCCACGGCTCATCAGATACTTCCTCATCAGCCTGAAGCTATCGCCACTACGATATAGGCTCTTGCAGTTGTCTTTTTATTGCCTTTAGAGACTAAGTTATTTGTGAAAGCAGATCGTTTTGCTTTTCATTTCTTCTTTAACAAAGGTTGTTGGTTCTCTAAAAGTAGAAGTGTAATGGTTGTGTCACACGAGCATTGCCTTGTGTGTTTGGAACTCTGTTGTCTTCTCTTCGGTGTTGTCCTAACGACTGCTGTTTGTGTTATGTCTCCGGCTCTGCTGCGCCTTTTAATAAATGACAAACATCAAACATTTTAATGTAAAAAAAGGAGAGAGTGAAACATATAATTATACTTTTGATTAAAAAAAGACATCTAAATGATTAAAACATCCTTGACTCAGACCAAACAGAAAAACGATTAAACTTTTGATCTGTCTAGTAATACGGAATAATCCAATAGTGAAAATGAAAACAATATAGATAAAACGTTTGAGCTGAATATAATTATTTGCAAAATAATCATCAAGTTTTTTTTTTTTTTTTTTTTTTGACACAAAAAATAAACTGTTTTTGTTCTGCTATACAAAGATAATAAATTGTGAGAGTCAGAGAGAGAGTCCAAAACTCTTACTAATAGATTTGTTCTTCAATCATTTGTATTGGGCTTGTATTAATAATCCGATGACAATTAGATATTGGGCCTATATTTGGAAAATTGGAAATTGGGCATAGACGTAAACAAACATTTTCATCATTGCACAAAGAAAATAAAGGCGAAAAAAGAAAAAAAGGAGAGAAAAGAGAAGCCGACTTGGGGTATAAGTCAGTTGTTCATCTATTTCACCCTTTCGCATCAGTCATCACCGGAATCTGGATTTTGAGTCGCGAAACTCTCAACTCAGTGATTCTTTTCTTCCCACAGAAGTTTCAAACTATACAGCGATGGATCTCAATCTCGATGCGCCGCACTCCATGGGAACGACCATCATCGGCGTCACTTACAATGGAGGTGTCGTCCTCGGAGCCGACTCCCGTACCAGCACCGGTTAGATTCCTCTTCTCTACTCTTCTAGGGTTCTTTTTTTGGCTCGTTTGGGTTATCTTTGAGCTTGCCTTCCTTTCAATTGGAACGGAGAATAAGCGTATTCGATGTTCTATTTGGGAAATTTTTGAGAAAGCTGAATGAAATTGGGATCTGTTTATTACTTACTCAGGTATGTACGTAGCGAATCGGGCTTCAGATAAGATCACACAACTCACAGACAATGTCTACGTCTGCCGTTCTGGATCGGTAATCTCTCGTTCTTTGGATGCCTATTTAGGGATTTTCTTTCTTTCTACGTTCTGTGAAAACTCTTTTGTTCGCTACACTTCTTACTCGGATGTGTATTGTTCATGATTTACTTGCGGATGCCTTATACTGATTTTGCTTGCTCGAATTCGTTCTCGGATCTTTGTTTTTCATGAATAACTTGCAAATAGGTTGCATTTAACTCATTTCCATGAGCTCTTCTTCTTCCTTTTACAGGCTGCTGATTCTCAGGTTGTCTCGGACTATGTTCGCTACTTCCTTCACCAGCATACGTGAGTGTTTCATTCTTCCCTTGATTCGACCAAACTTCACAACTTGATACTTGTGCTATCTTATATTTGTCAAGATAAATTAATTCGTTTGCTTATGCTTTGTAGAATTCAGCTGGGGCAACCTGCAACCGTTAAGGTTTCTGCCAACCTTATCAGGATGCTTGCGTATAATAACAAGGTACAAATTTGCTTTAGAGCTTGCAATTTGTTTTTTTTTTTTTTTTTTACCTGCAACTTAAACTCAGAGTAGAGGAAAATGGGGATGATGTTCCATTATCTACCAGNTAGAGGAAAATGTGGATGATGTTCCATTATCTACCAGGGTCGTTTCTTTTAGAGAAAATATGCTCTACAGAATCACTGATACTTTTGTTTGGAAGTGTGACCTTGGGATACATGACAACTTGCTTACGTTTACTTGTTTTACGACTTGAGCTCAAAATTTTGGGGGCTACAGAGATTTATGTTACATGTCAAACATAGCTTCTTCGTATATATGAATCTTTTGTTGTACATAGTGTTGTTGTAATGGTCCTCTAGCGTGAAGAACTAAAAAATTAATTGGATAGAAAGCATGTATTTTTTTGTATAAACTGTATATGCTACAATTTCAGTTATCTGTAGTCTGAATCCTTGTCTATCTATGCTGTTTAACAAAGTTGCATATCCAATGTGTTAGTGTATGGGTGTTCCTTGTTTTGATTAGACGGATTGTTGACTAAAGATTGTATGTCTTTGTTGGGCAGAACATGCTGCAAACTGGCCTCATTGTTGGTGGCTGGGACAAATACGAAGGCGGGAAGATCTACGGGATCCCTCTCGGTGGAACAGTAGTGGAGCAACCATTTGCTATTGGAGGTAAAACCCAAATTGTTCTGCATCTTATGATCTTTGAGTTTTAATGTAGTTGTATACGATTAAGTGATCTTTGCTATATGCTTATATGAAACTTAGTTTTCCTGTTAATAGCTACTGGAATTGGGTTGTTTATGTGTAGGCTCTGGTTCCAGTTATCTCTACGGGTTCTTTGATCAGGCTTGGAAAGAAAACATGACCAAAGAAGAAGCCGAGGTAAGGCGGTTTACATCATTATACTCTCTGCATATGCTAAAAACTCACAAACCCATTTGTTGTAAGGGTCCTTGCTAATGTTTTCCTCATTTGTCTGTCTGCAGCAACTTGTTGTGAAGGCGGTTTCACTTGCCATCGCCCGTGATGGAGCCAGTGGTGGTGTTGTACGAACTGTCATAGTAAGTGGAGGTTTCGCTTACGCTAGACTTGTAAACTTTCTTAATGGAACATAGTTAACAAACTGGTTTTGATGTTTTATGAGCAGATCAACGAAGAGGGAGTGACGAGAAATTTCTACCCAGGAGATAAGTTGCAGCTTTGGCACGAGGAGTTGGAGCCACAGAACTCTCTGTTGGATATTCTGAACGCTGCTGGTCCTGAACCAATGGCCATA
Source organism: Noccaea bulbosa (assembly GCA_900406535.1). Lineage (NCBI taxonomy): Eukaryota > Viridiplantae > Streptophyta > Magnoliopsida > Brassicales > Brassicaceae > Noccaea > Noccaea bulbosa. Next base: position 49,899 of record OVBJ01000061.1, read on the forward strand.
TGAATATGATTCAGACAAAGGATCATTATCTTACTCTGTTGGACAAACGTTTTAGATGTTTCATTACATTTTCCAGCGTCTTTAAACTTTAAACTCTGTCGAGCTTCTTTTGTATTGACCCGATCTGTTTTCTAAGATAAAAAATGGATATCGTGTTTGGTATGGTTATGGTTTTGGTTTTAATTCCGCTGTTATCAAATTGATTTAGTAGAAAAAATTGACATCTTTGCCTTATTTTTTCAGTTTCTTAATTACAAAAACAGAACCAAGAAATTTAAAAGCATGTGTTGTATATTTTGTGTTTTTTTCCGGCAAACTGTAATTTATTAATAAAAGGAAGAGAATCATACAGAGGAATGCAACCTCTTATATGTTTACACGTGGCTATACACTTCAACTTGTATTTAAATATTAGATTAAGACGCATGAACTGAACGGAGCCGGAGAGACCGAGGAAGATGAGTATCTTGTCAGGGAAGGCTGGTCATGATGTCTTTGTCTATGGCAGTCTCCAGGAGCCCCAAGTCGTTTACGTGCTTCTTAATCGCGTCCCTGACCATGTCTCCGCCGTACTCTCCGGCTTGTGCGTCTCTATCTAACTCAAATCTGTTTAGATTTCATTCGTTTCTGGATCCAACTGTGGTTGATTAACGGCGGTTATTTGATGTTTTTTTTTTTCAGTCACAGGTTTAGACTCAAAGGTCGTATTTATCCAACGATTCTACCGGACGGTACAAGACAAGTCACCGGAAAGGTTCATCAATTCTCTTTAGTACATTATGTCTTCTTGTACGTAGAATGATGGACAAACTAGGAAAAGAGATTAAATCCAAATTAAACCTTAATTGAGGCGATTGTTCTTTGTGTTGTGTTTTAGTGTAGAAGATGGTTTTTTCTTTTTTGTGTATAGTCCTGGTTTTGAAGAACTTCGCTGTTGTTGAAGGTGCTAAAGGGAATAACAGATGATGAACTGAAGTTGTTAGATGACTTTGAGGATGTTGAATATGACAGAAAGTCTGTTCAAGTGGTGCTTGCGGTAATTACCTCTTTTTTTTTTAATCCTAACAACTAATCCTTTTTTATAAGATTGAATTTTTAAAACAAAAACCTTGTGATGTTTTGTCATGTGCAGGATACTTCAGAGAAGCTGCAAGTAGGAACATATGTATGGAGGAATAAGGATGATCCGGATCTTTATGGAGAATGGGATTTTGAGGTTAAAAATCTTGTATTATATCTTCCTTGTCTTGTTGCTTTTTGAGAATATGAAAGCTTTAATTTATTGGAACATGTTCAACTGTATTTACTGTTTAGGAATGGAAACGACGTGACAGTGAAGATTTCATAACAGCGACCAAGAAATTTATGGAAGAGAGGAGATTACCAGAAGCGAAGACTAGGATCGACACATTCAAGACCTTCTTTAAGCAGGATACTGAGAATGGAAAATCTCTAGATTCTTGATCCTCTCCTGCATCATAATCAGGCCATTGCTTCACTTGAAATAACAATGCTCCTTTCTTGGGAAGTTATAAGAAACAGAGACATGAATGTTATGAACTCTTGTGATTTGTAATTTCATGACATGATCATATGTATTCATGTAATCGGAAGATCTCTTTTGCTTTGTAATTTCATGATTCTTTTTGATTGGATTCGTGTGTTTTGGTTTGGTTTAAGTTCCGGTTGATCAATGATTATGGGCCCATAATAGTCCATATTGAACCCAATTGAAGACCATTATGACCGTTTTGAGGATCATTTCCATTGCTCATAAATCTTTTGTTGGTCTATCCATTGTCTATCTACTGTTGTGAATTGCTTTTGGTCAAATGGATCACTGTCTATATTGTTTAATCCCTTAGAAAGTAATCCTTGTTTCTCTTACTGTCTGTTAGCTCATAACGTTGAAGAAGAAAGCAGTAAACTATGATTCATGGACGTACACAACGTACTCACAAGTCACAACGGTTTTTAAGTTATCCTGAGGCATATGGTCTGCCCATGCTATATTTCCTGCTGGATCTCGCTGTCTTTTATAGAACCAGCAATTTCCTCTAGTTGCTCATATATAATCTTCGACTATTCAGTATCTTCGAGATCAGGCTCAGGAGATAATTTAATTACACATGTATGTTGTTGGGTGATTGCTTTCGATGGGTGTTAAGTCTCAGGGTGCATATGTCATGTGACCTTTCCGTTTTATCAGATCTCAGCTCCTTTAAGCTTTGACTTTGACCACCCCTTTAACCATACTGAGCCTGTCATCATTCCATGAAAACTTCTCTCTCCTCTCTCTTGAATCTTGATTTGATTTTGGGAGGATACCAAGATCATTCCTTTTGATTTTGCCGTACTCTGTTTGGGGATGAATCGCTTAATTGCATGTGAGTGAGGTACTTAGTTTAGAGAAAATGTGCCTGTGATGCTGTGATTTTGTTATAATATTCACTAATTAAGATACTTATCATAGCATAATTTTCAGTTTTTAAAAGCATAGGATACTCTTAGGTTGTTAATCTAAATAGTATTAAAACCACAGTCTCAACTTGATGATTAAAAAGTACAATGCCGTAGGTACCCATCTTTGTTACACTATTTGAGTTGATGTTAACTAAACTATTAGTTTATGTTAAATCTCTGATTACTTGGCATAACTGCAATATCAATACACATGGGTAGCTCCCGGGAAAAACGTGTGATGCATAGATAGAAACATGAACCTTTACCTCTTTTACCTAAAACTGCCATATGAATAAAACAGTGGTCAGGTCAAGTGTAATAATTTAAGCGGACATCGAAACTTTTTGGATGCCCTGAATATACGCTCTAGATATCCCATTCTTTCAGTTGACATGGCACTTTTGAGCTGATGTGGGTTTGGTTTCTACTTATAGTTAAAGGACAAATTTGCAGATGTTGGAAAAGGAAACTAAACCATGTTCTTGCTTTTGTTTAGGTGTTTGTGATTGATCATTCTTAAACTACACATGTGACAAATTCTCCTCCATATTCATTTTACTCGTACAGTTATCTACTGAGATGATATATGATACTTCAAGATAATATGTTTCAACTTTCAGCCAAAGATGATTGAATGGATCTACTTATGAACATGGAGTTTCAATCTTTACATCCTCATGGGAAAAAAAGAGCTTTTTTTTTTTCAATCTATTTTAATGATCCGTTTGTACATTCCATTATTCAAAAATCTCTTTGCCTCTCATTCTTTTTCTCTTTGAAGTTGCCGAGTACACAAGTCCAAATCCCCAAGGGAAAAAGTGGGAACATAGGGAAGAGGAAGAAGAATGGTTTAAAGCAACAAGAAGCAAATTAAAACAAAAATTAACTATCTGCACATTGGGCTGTGAGGTTGATGAGATGGAGTCCGAGGGCAATCCGAAGGATGACGATAACTTATCACTTCCTCAGCCGTCGCATTGAACCTGCACTCCTGAGTGGTTAGGTACGCGTCACTCTTGTTGTCCTCCATTATCTTCAGAATGCTCTCGAACACAGAAACTTCACAAGGAATCTTCAACACACCAGCTTGTTGAAACCCAAACTCTTCCTCTGCTTCACGCAACAGCACGTGGAAAGCTTGGTGGCTAAGGTAGTCCGTTGGTATCTTGTATCGCTTCTCCTCCTTCCCCACCGATACAGCTAAGAAACCTTTAGGAACAGCTGTTACGTCAGTGAAGGATAGTGTCCTCTTCAGAAACTTAATGCCCTTACTTCCACTTCCACTTCCACTCCCAGTTCTGTTGATGTTGTTGCTGTCTTCTTCGCTGTCAATCTTGTTGTCGTTGTTGTTGGCTTGTTTTGATGCGTGTGCTACTTTTCGCCATTTCTTGAGGATCTGTTGAAGCTTTACGATCTCTCTGATTTTGTTTGACTTCTTGGCTTCCATGGCGGAAACAGAAAAAGAAGAAATGGCTCTGTTCTTTGTGTTTGTATCTCTGTGTGTGTTGTGTAATGATGGACACATGGTGGGGTTTTGGAGATTAGGGAGATATATAGAGATGGTGATGGCATTTAGGAATCTTGTTTTAATTATTTCATAGATTAGTTTTGAAATTAAATGTTTAAAGTATTAGACTAATCATATGATTTTGGTTTTCATAATGCCCACTTGAAAACCTCTACATGCTGTTTGACCTTCTCTTAACTTAATTCGTTATTAATGCAGTGTTTGTTTATGCTTTCGTGATTGCGTTTCAAAATAGATATTGAACCCATGAAAATTGTTTATTTTATAAATCCAAATTGTGTAATTTATTTTTGGACAACAACGCAAGTACCTTTTTTTTTCTTTTCAATTACGCCTAATAGTGTATTTTCGATCAATATGCAAAAACAACATAACTGATTTCAAACTGAATGATATTTAGTCCTATACTCCTATCATTGAAATTGTTTTTCATTAATTGTTGTTTGGTGTAGAAAAAATAAGAAGATCATTTCTGTATTTCATCAAAAACATACATCCGGAGTAACTGATATATGCAAAAAAATAAATATAACTTGGAACGTAAGAAATTGAGAAGTGGTAGTGTTGTGGCGACAAGAGAGGAGAAGAGAAAAGAAAGGGTTCTGTGAAAAAAAAAAAAAAAACTCAGACTATATTATTTTTGCAAAAAAAACTTCCACCTCAAAAACAATGTAATGTAAGTCAAACCATCCCAAAATAAGCCCCTAAGTTATATCGTTGACATCATCCAAAAAACAGCGTTTTAAATAGACCTAAGACTTTGGGTTTTGGTTCGGGTTCGGATCGAGTTTTTTGGGTTTCAGATTTTCAGATTTAAAGATATAGAAATCGTTCGGGTTTTTTAAAGTTTCGGTTCGGGTTCGGTTCGGATTTTTTTGGGTTCGGTTCGGGTTTTTTGGGTTTTTTTAAGTTTTTTTGAATTTTTTGGGTTTCGGATTTTTCGGGTTTGAGATATAAAAACCGTATGAATTTTTAAAAATTTTGGTTTGGGTTCGGTTCAGATTTACATTTAGTTTATTTACATTTAAAACTAGGTCTGCGACTTTTATCCAAACCCGCCCAAAAATATCCGAATCGAACCCAAATTGGAAATTTAAAAATCCAAACGGTTTTTGTATCTCAAATCCAAAAATTTCGGAAAAAAAAACACTTTAAAAACCCCAAAAAAACCCTAACTGAACATAAAAAATTCTGAATTCGAAGCAAAACTTTAAAAACCCGAAGGGTTTCTATATATTTAAATCCAAAAACTCGACCCGAACCCGAATCGAAATTTATAGTCTTAGGCCTATTTAAAATGCTGTTTTTTTTTATGATGTCAACGATATAACTTGGAGGTTTATTTTGCGTGCGACTTTAAAAATAGATGATTTGATTTGTATTTTTTTGAAGTAAGGGATTTTTTTAAAAAATAATATAGTTTGGGGTTTTTGTTCACAAAACCCGAAAAGAAACGATGAAACATGGGTAAGAAGGGGGGCTTCAGTTTCCAAAGCAAACGGCTTCACAGTTTAACATTGGATCTCCTCTCTCTTTTGCTTTTCTAGAAACGTACTAGTACGTATTAATTAACTGTACTAGGATACTCCTATATAAAGTTAATAGGATTATTATTCTTTACAACTATTTTTAAGCTCGATATCACTAACGACAAAAAACAAAAAAAAAAAGAGAATACTAATAAAAAAATATTTTTACCAAGTCAGAAGCCTATTCGAAACATGGAGGGCCGTGCCGGTAAAGGTCTTCCATTTCCACGTCACTGTTCGTGCGGTTTCGGGTTTTAACTGCACCTCCCCATGTGAACTTTTTTACTTTTCTCATTTTATAGTGATTTTTATTTTCTCCATATCCGATCATTTTATAAGTTTCAATTCCTCTTGCTACAGGCTCAAGTAAAGTAGCTTTCTAAGTAGATTAACAAAATATCAAGAACGAAACTTTGGTTTTTGTCAAAAAAAAAAAAAAAAAAAAAAAAAAAAAAATTTTGGGNACTTTGGAGAAGAAAAAAAAAAATTATATATAAGCAAACAATGATTGGTTAATTTCAGCGACTAAATCATATGTTTTGAATAATACTAAAATTTATGTATTTTCTTATGTTATCAATAACGAAGTCGGTTTGTTACCATAAAAAAAAACATGTGATTTAGTCGGCTTAACATTACGTAAAATACATAATAAAAAGCTGACGCCGAATTTATTTGTTATTAAAAAAAAGTTATCTTGAATGCTTTTTTTTTTAACCAGGTATTCGGGCTTCACCACTGGCGGTCCCGACTAGCACCGTATTAGACATTAATCGTCCTCAAGTGTGGTCCTGGTAAGAGGTGCATTCCGCAGGCAGAGCCTCCCTCCGGGTATTCACATGGGCCGAAGCCCATGGCCGCGTGGCTCTAACAAGTTGTTTGCAGCTGTGGGGATTCGAATCCAGTCGTATTGGGAGTTTTACCCTCAACCTGAAATCTCTCATATCTGGGGTTTATCTTGATGGGGTTTATCTTGAATGCCTTATTCAATACTATTATGGCATTCAAGTTTTCTGACTGGCTATCGTTGCATGTGCTGGTTAAACTAGCGGGGAAGCAATGAATATATCAGCAACGATTCCGCTAAAGGCAGAAAACATTTTAGAAATTTATATCATGTTTTGAGAATATTAGATTGTATTTTTTTTCTAGGTGAGTTTAATTTAGAATACATCTTATTTTTGGGGGGGAAAAGCTCATACACACCCAAAACTTAAATAATTCTAAATTTATGATCCGATTAACGTTATTCTAAATTTACACCATCGAATATTTTACTATGAATGGGTAATGCACTATATGTGATTACTGTCATTCGATCTCACATTCTTTTCAAGGATAATTATCGGCTATTATTATAATCATTTTACTACTAAATGATTTATCGCCAACAAACATTTCGATTAAGAAAACAATAAGTTGTAGCTAATAAAAGGGACCCCTAATAAATCCCTGAAATCTGTATAGTGAAATGGATGATGCGGAAACATTGAATGAATAACATAATTAACTTTTTTTTTTTGTTAAAGGGCTTAACATAATTAACTTTTAAATTCAACTCACAATAGTTTCTAACAATTCAAGGCCTACGACTTTCTATATTTTTATATATCTTATGAGATTAGAATTCTTAAAATGAAACTTAAAAATGTATGTATAAGATTAATAAACCGGTGGGTCAACTACTAGAGGCATTTGTCTACCGGTTTTTGTCTGCCAATTTGACCCCCGTCGCAGCTGCTATACACGAGACCATTAGGCCACCAATCCACATTTACTTTTATATTAAACAATTGCTAATCTCTAAATGATTCATACGTCGTGGCCCGTACAACATGGCCTTTATCATAATTCACGTTCTTATTTTTTTGTAAATTTTAGTTATTTGTTCTGAAAGTTTAGTTGCTCCAAATTCAAATGATTAATTACTTCGTCCTTCGAGAAAAACTATCAAAGTTCTATTTTTGGTGGTTAGTAGATTTTTAATTCCGTACATTGTTCAAGATTTTTAATATTTTTTTTTTAAATGGAAATTTGATGTTAAGTTGTTAAGTAGTAGTAACCACCATGAAGAAACAAACATAAATGATTGCGCCACATGAATAATTGAGAAGATTTAATTAAAACTTGAAAAAAGATTAGCTGGCTTTTATTCCCTGATCTTTCTACGTGCCACAAATCAATAATGGTTTTCATGATTGTTAGTTTTAGATGATTATTTGAAAATAACATATCAAATCTGTTTATTACTTTTTGTTTAATCTGATTCTGCATTTGCATCTACTTGATCTGATATCCAATGTCGTCAATATCCTTTGATTTGCTGTTTTACAAATTGGATAGATGTACAATAATTAAGATAGCCAGGAAAACAATGGGTGTATAACAACATCTCGTCGGCAATTCGGCATAGACCATATCAGTTCATATAATACTTTAATATTGTCTATTTTGATTATAATGGTTTCTCTGTTAAATGCTCACCAGTAATATTTACCCACACAGTATTATATAGAAATGCGACAGATATATTTTTGTCTACTGAAAAGAATATCAACCCAGGTTATTGCATTGTAAACAAAACACTTTTCTTCCGAGATGATGATGATTGTTTAGTTTTACTAGTTTAGTTCGATTAATTATCTCACTCGATTTTTAACTAAAGTAAATTAAAAAGGAAAAAAAACAAGACAATGTGTTATTGGCTAAATAGTGGATGAGATGTAACAAATGCCAATACTTTATACTTTGTTTTGTTGCTTAACAATTTAAGCTTTATAGTATATCTTTACTCTTAACCTTGAAGGCTTTATCGTATGTCTTAAGTTAATTCATACTAAAAACCCACACGCGCCTAGTTTCGCAACTCTCAAGCCCAAAATCATATTGTAATTTATATTGGGCCAGTAATATTATGAGATCAACATACGCTTATTGATAAAGTTTAAAAATTATGGAAGTGGATTAGCTAAATCAAATAGTGTACAAGTATCTAGAAGTATCAATGAGTTTGTTTGGTTTTTGGATTACGGTTGGTTTTATTTTTATTTTCATACAAAGGATTCAATGAAAGTGTATCGATATAATTTTACTCGATTTTGATGCTTATTATAGTTATAGGTGTTTCAAAAGAAAGAAAAAAAGTCCAACGAGGTTCACCTTCTGACTTTTGTTGTATGTTCCTTACGATAATTTATATTTTACAGTTTCATTTTTCCAAAAAATGAAGTGGCGTAAGATATTAATTCTTACGCAACATTAAGCATTACTTTCTAAATTGGATTCCACAGATGAGAGCATGCATATATCTTTATTCCATATGTGGGAAACAGGATTCGAACACCAACCGACCAATGCGCCTATACATGATGTCGGATCTATGGCGGATGACTAAGCTAAAGAACACTGACATTCAAATTCACAAATCATTATTCGATCTCGATCCAAGCCACTAAAAAGCTACGAAATTGATGAAATCAATAAACTTGTGTGTTTCTAGAGTGTCGGTATTTGATCATTAGGTCACAAACACTGAAACACTACGTACTTCGAACAATTACTTTCAATTAATAACTAAAGAACAACAGCCAACCAACTGGGCTATTCAAATAATTATAATGCTCAATATTTAATACATTACATTTGGAAATTACTAGAGAATCCAATATATTGCTCGATGATTGGTTCAGCTTTTTAAGTTTCCTTTAGTGCTAAACCAATGAGAATATAAAGAAGGAGCAATATAAAGTTTGAATTACGTACAAAGGACGCAGAATATGAACCAAGCCTCACTTCTCGTCCAAGAACGTCGCGACCAAAGCTTGACCCTCTTAAACAATTATTGTCTATCTGTTTTACTACTTTATTATCATTTTTTAATTGATTCCTCAGATATAGCAACGAAAGATTAAAAGGACCAGTTGATCTTCTACGTCACAAATTCTCCACAATAGAAATATAGGATTCGAATTCGAACCGTGACCTCATCATACATAGGTTTAAAACCAAACCAAAGTCGAACCGAGTCATCAAAATGATTAAGGTTTAAAACCAAACCAAAGTCGAACCGAGTCATCAAAATGATTAAGCTGACTTTTTCCATTTAAACCGGAAAAACCCGTGTTTTTCAGTTTATTCTCTTGGATACGTAATTTTGCATAGCTACCGTCAAATCATGGTGCAAACTCGGCATAATTACTCGTCTCTCTGGAGCTATATTAATACGCTGAACCTCCAGAATGGAAAGTCCACAATAACAGAAATAGAAATAAAAAAGATGATGACAATTGCAAAAGTAATAGTTAGGATTCCTACGTGTTGGAAGATAAGTGGACACAAAATAATCAAATAAACTATATATGTCATGAGCAAGGCTTGAAATGGTTAAAGATCCGCCTGATGTGTTTTCTCTTATCTCATATGATATGGCCTATTAGGACTCATCATAATATCTTTATATGGTCCTCGTCAGATTTCACTCAATTTTTAGTTTTAGGAATCATACAATACTAATTATTTGATTACGCTATGTGTGCGGTTCTTATTGCATTTTATAGTATATACTCCCTCCGTTCCAGAATATAAGATTTTTTAGACTTTTCACGCAAATTAAAAAATATTTAAATAATTTATTTTTTTAATCAAACCACTTTTTAATAAATATTAACCAATAGAGTTTCAAGAATTCAATTACTTTTAATTAATGGTTTTTGAAATTTGTAAAAAGTACCTTAAAAATTCTAAAACATCTTATATTCTGGAATAAGAAAAAATTCTACAACATCCTATATTCTGGAACGGATGGAGTAATAAATTGTATAATTCGTTGTTATATATACTAAAATAAATAGAAATTATGTAATTAATGTGATGTTGTGCTAGAAAATAATTATCTGTAAACAGAGAAAAACAAACTGTTTTTTTTTTGTTTTTTTTTTTTTTAATTTTGATGGCTACTGGCTATTGATCAGTGTGAGATTTTGGTTGTATTGGTAACATCAGCTCGAGACGACTGGGGGGCCAATGTTTTCTTTTCTTAATTCGGTTATCAATCATATAGATAATAAAATATTAAAATATTTCACATCAAAAGTTGGACTATTTTTAACTAGTATATGGGATTTTTTTACTGTTACGTTACAAATATGTTATGGGCTTCAATCCTGTAATTTTTAACCTTTTTACGTTCGAACCCTATGAAATTAAGTTTAACCAACCAAAAAAATAAAATAAATAAAGCTCCATTATACTTGTCGGATTCACCAGATATTAGGAAAGTAAATCAGACTTTATTTCCAAGGCTTTAATAATGTAGTACGACAAAAATAAAATGTCGAGATATAATCCGACTTTGCTTTCCAAGGCTTCATTATTAATGTATACATACATAAACATAGTAGTACAACATATCCTCTCAATATAATCAAGATAAACAAATCTATATATATATACTATTATATGTATAAGACTATAAGTATTAATTGATAATACATAATAGGAATAAACGCAAATGTTTGAAATTAAGTCAAATACAATTATACAAATAGTAGGTGCTTTCAGTGCTATATATACTTGTGATGAACTCAAATCGAAAAGTATGGAATGGACAGTTGATACAGTATGCTCTGTCACATAATAAACCAGGTTTCTTTGTTTCAAATGATTCGGACTTGTTAGAATACGATAGAGAGATCGCATGGCATAGCGCCATCTTTTAGATATCAAGCCATGGAGTTGATTAGTTTTTTTTTTTTTAAGCTATAAAGGCTAGAGAGTTGAGGTTTAAACCAACGGTTTCAAACAAAGGGACGTTTCTAATCGCCATAATATTACTATGAAAAGCCGATGGTAGTCTATATCACTATATGTAGCCCGATTGTCATCCATCATGTCTGCATGATTTATTTACTGGGGAAATGTTGTCTTTTTGTGTGTGTGTATGTGCAGTGTGCAACCGTTGTCTTCGTCTGTCAGATTCCTCTTTGCTCGTTGTTTTAGTTTTTCTCTGATCATTGTTTTCTCTATTCGGAAGATATATGTGTCTGTATAGGAGAGTACCTACTAGCTAGTCGATCGATCTTTTGCTTTCTGTTTGTATTGTGTAAATAGATCCTACCTTTATAAATATTCAGATGACAAAAACAAATATAGAATTGTAGTCTGTAGTTTGGGCTTGTTATCGTAAAATCTACTTTTAATAAATTTATTTCGTTTTCGTTTATTTGCTAAGTCGGAACTATACTATAATATTATGTAGAGAAGTAGCAAAATATAGCCTTCAATAAGTTCATTAAGAAACAGAATTTGATATACTTTATCAATCATTTTCACACTTAAAATGACGAATTTATCTTTTTCTATGTTTTGTTACTTAGTTTGTTTTCTTTTGACAACAACAATACGCTAACATGCGTTATCGTGATAACATTATCGTTAGTTAGTATGATCTTATATATAATAGAAGAGTGCTCTCTCTCCATCTATAGGCTATCCACATCAGCAAAATATATATTAAATTGTATTTAAGATATTTAATACACGTCTGTTCATATTTCTGTATATATATTCCAATTAAATACATAAATAAGTTAAGAAAAATACACAAAAATTAATTAAGAAATCTAAAGTATGTGATAACTTTGTAAATTGTAGTATAAATTGGAGAAAAAATTATATATTTTACTCTAAATAGTATTTAGTTACCTTATTAATCAAAATTTATAGAGAAGATTTATCTTTTGTAAAACATTATTTTGTAAAACGTTTAAATGTGTTTAAGAGTTATAAAATATATGATATAATTTAGATAACATAGTGAAAAAACTAATGAAAAATTAGAAGCAAGAACTATAAATTTTAAGGATTGTGATATGTCTGTTTTAAAAATACATTTTAAATTTGCAAAACTAAAACTGTATATAAGAATCACTGATCATCATGATCAAACACTAATCCACTGAAAAAATAAATATGTAAACTAAAACTGTATATAAGAATCACTGATCATCATGATCAAACACTAATCCACTGAAAAAATAAATATGTATTTTACCATATTTCGAGTCAATATGTGATTCTACACCATGTTTTAAATGTTTGTTTTTGAGAGTTTGATGCTAATTTATAGTATAACGAAACTAAATAAGTAAAATATTTAAAATGTTAATTTTTTAAGAGAAAGGAACCAAAGATGAAGTATAGATTTAACATCTTTAACTAAAAAAACCCATATGAAACATAGTAAATGTCAGTAGTTGGATTAACTCAAAACGTAGCCACAAAAAAGTTAACATAAAACCATCATAATTTAAATCAACGAATACAAAAAAAAAAAAAATTATTTTTGCAATAACCCCGCGCTTGCGGGGGGCTTCATTTCCTAGTAATATTAGTTAGCATGATAGTTAAAAAGTTATCCGGTAAATTATTGTCAACAATATATTATTGCATGTTAATACATCAGTTAACATGATAATATTATCGCTAACAATATCAATTAGCATGATAATATTATTGTTAGTTAGAGTGATAATATTAGTTAGCATGATAACTAAAAAATTATCTCACAAATTATCGTTAACAATATATTATTGCATGCTAATACATCAGTTAACATGATGCTATTATCGATAATTAGCGTGATAATATTAGTTAACATGCTAATAAAATAATCATCTAATATAAATTAGTATATTCTGATGATAAAAAGATAATGACATTTATGTAAATAAGTTGAAGTATATGGGTATTTTGGGGTAAAATAACAAATTCTGTCTCTTCAAAATCTAATTATTAAGTTATCTTTCCAAATATTGAATTGTTAGTAATTCTAGAATATCACCCTATTATGTAAAATTAATCATTAGGTAGATATGAATATGTTGGTATAACAATCTAATTTTGCAAACTTGTGAACTTTTTTTATAACATATTAAACCAAAAACAAAAAAAGCATAAAAAATTGATTTACAAACAACGGACCATAACCTTTACTTGACGGCTACAAATACGTGATTATATTTTAACAAAAAAAAAATACGTGATTATTATAGGCCTTTATTCAAAATTTGTGACTAAAAAGCGTGAAGAACGAAAAAGGAATGATAGAAGATAGAAATCAAAAGCGTGCAAGAATTATAAATATTCCTTTTACAAAAAAAAAAAAAAAAAAGAATTATGAATATTATGATGGACTCCAACTATAGATCAGTTGTTGACGAAGATAAAAAAAGAGAAAGAATCACTTTGGAAACTAACAATGGCGAACAAAAGGACAAAATATGCCACGTCATCCCTCTCCCTCCACCACACGTGCCTAATGCGTTTCCTCTAAATTTCGTTTCATTTCTTAATTTGTTATCATCAGTTTTCTTATAAATAGGGTCTTTTTCTTCTCCAAACCTTCCATCAAGTCATATTCATTAAGCGGTGTTACATTAAAAAAAAAAAAGATTCAGCTTTGATAAGTTTTGAACAAGAAATGGAATGGAGGGAGTGCTACCTTGATGTGATTTTGGTGCCGTTAGGGGTAATGGCGTATGCAGCTTATCATGTTTACTTGTGGCACAAGTTACGTACGGAGCCTCTTACCACAATCATCGGCACGAACGCTAGAGCTCGTCGTTTCTGGGTCGCTTCCATCATCAAGGTACGCAACATCCAATTTCTTATATATATATACATCTAAACATAAATATATTTATGATGTATTTGCTTTATCAGGACAACGAGAAGAAGAATATATTGGCCGTTCAAACGCTGAGAAACTGCATTATGGGATCGACTTTAATGGCAACAACATCGATCCTCCTCTCCGCGGGTCTAGCTGCAGTTATAAGCAGCACATACGCAGTGAAGAAGCCTCTAAACGACGCCATTTATGGAGCTCACGGAGAGTTCATGGTGGCTCTCAAGTATGTCACAATTCTCACCATCTTCCTCTTCTCCTTTTTCTCTCACTCTCTCTCAATTCGATTCATCAATCAAGTCAACATACTCATCAACACTCCTTTTCCTCCGGAGGATCTGGAGGAGGAGATGATGATGACGCCGGAGGATTACGTGGCGGAGTTGCTAGAGAGAGGGTTTGTTCTGAATACGGTGGGGAATCGGTTGTTCTACGCGGCGTTGCCTTTGATGCTTTGGATATTTGGACCGATTCTTGTGTTCTTGTGTTCGGTCGTGATGGTTCCTCTTCTTTATAACCTCGATTTCTTCTTCTTCGGTAAAGAAAGAGGAAAATTCAGTCAAAAAAGTCGTTTTGGATCTGTGTAGAACCGAGTGTTTAGTTAGTAGATCAAGTGTTTTATCGTCCTATTGGTTGAGGCCTGGACTACTGGACGCATGAGGAATTACATGGCGGTTGCAAATTCCTATGATTAGTTTAGGTTCCGGATTAAGATCTTTCGGGTTAAATTGAATTCTCTACTAATGTTAATTATGCGTACGTAGTATAGTATATGAGTATGTACATGAGAACTTAAATATATTATATTGGAGTATGTGTGTTGTGTTGTTTAATGTGTGACGTTTTGCTTTGGCGAGCGTTATAAACTTATAATTGGCCTTTCCATGTGGGTGGCTTTATTTTCTGTTTGTGTTTGTGATTCACGTGCCATACGTAGCCAAGCAAGAAACGGGCCAAAAAATGTGATGTAAATATTTATTCCGTGCATTAGTATCTCTCTTGCTTAGTTGTTTACTTGCTTTAGTCGAACAATGTCAAATATATTATTTAATCCACACGGCTGTTTTTCCGTGTAGTATGAAATCAAAATGAAATCCCATTAACAAAAAAAAAAAAAAAAAAAAAAAGCGGATATAATTTTCCACTACACAAAATTTACAGAGCGATAGAATTTGCCGTTGCCAACTAATTACAAATTGGTAACATAAAAATTACATTGCTAATATATATATATATATATAGCCAGTAATTCGAAACCAATAATGTGATATTTCATAAATACTTAACCACAAAACAGTCACAAATGAACAGTGGTTATAGTTAACTACGAGAATGCTATGAAACAATGGTGGCTATATTTGTTTAATAGTTGGTTATGTTTTTTATTTTTTAATCCTTAGCTATTAGCTAGGGTTCTGAAACCCAACCCTTATCTTGCTGAGGAATTCAAACAGGAATCTCTAGACGAGACTGCTGAACAGGTGATATTTTAACATTTTTCTGGACTAAACATAAGTTTTGGTTGTGTTGTGTAATGCAATATAATTAGTTTAAACAGAAATTTTATTGGGAGTGCAGAGGCTAGTTCGAATGACTATGACGCATGATGAGTACTTTTTAGACTATTTGTTCCCATCTAGTGCTGAGGTTTGTGTTTTCATCCAAAATATTACATTTATCCTTTATATGGGCAATGGACAAGGTAATTATAAAATTACAAACAGGATTGGATGGTAACGGGTATTGGAAAGAAGAAGTCACAAGCCATGAAATCGACCCAAATCGAAATGGTTGCTATTGACTGTGAGATGGTTCTTTGTGGAGATGGGAGTGAAGCTGTTGTTAGCGTTGCTGCTGTTGACCGTAATTTGAAGGTCTTTTTTAGTCTTTATTTTCAGTGATCAGCCTATTATCTCTTTTATTGACAAAACTGTACTTGTGTTTTAACCTGATAATCATGAATCAGGTGATTCTTGACGAATTTGTGAAACCAGATCAACCAGTTGTTGACTATAGGACTGATATTACCGGACTTATAGCTGATGCTCTTGAAAATGCTACTACTTTACCTCTGGTAGATATTCAGGTACACTGCATACATCCATCTGTGGAGTTTTTATTTTGTGTGTGTGCCGGTTTCAACACATTGTTCTGATGCCATATAAATGAAAAACTTTGCAGGAACAACTGCAAATGTTTCTGTCAGAGGATACTATTTTGGTCGTAGGTCAAAGTTTGAACATAGATATGAAAGGTAACTAGCAAGTAGTTGAATTGATCACCCTGCTTTCTTGACGGTTTGACTTTGTTTGCTCTCAGTATTGAAGATTGATCATGCAAGAGTAATCGATACTTCTCTCGTATTTAAGTATGAGTATCCCGGTGCAAGAAAGCCTCGAAAACTTCAAAGACCTTCTTTGAATTATTTGTGCTACGTAAGCCTTAGTTTCTCTGCTCTTGATGAGAAACCAATTCCAAATATGTAAATGACATTGTTTCTTCATTTTTTTTTTTTTTTTTTTTTTTNGTATTGGGATATGCGGTGCAGAAAGAAGGTGTTCCTCACAATTGTGTTCATGATGCAGCAGCTGCTATGAAACTTGTACTTGCTATAGTAGAGAAAGGAGTAGAAACCTCCATTCCAGTAACTAAATAGGTACGGCGTTTTTTTTTGTACAAAATTTAATATATAGTTCCATCAAAGGATATAAAAACGAATAGTACTTTTGTCTACAAATCAACATAGATATTAATGGAAAGTGAGAAGTCAAGACTCTACCTTCATAGAATCCCTCACAATGTTCCATTTGAAGAGTTGATTGAAGTTATTTCCAGGGATTTCACACCCAAAGTTAAGGTATTGTGGATCTCCATCCCCTTAACATGTCCTAATCTTATATTCTCGTTATTTTGTTTAACAAGAGGATTTGTTATTGTTTTTTGGTTTGGGATCAGCTGTCGAAAAGACAAGGAAGTTGCTATTATAGTGCGATTGTTGTTTTTAATAGTCCAGCAGAAGCAAATCAAGCTTTTGAAAACATTGCTGGAGACTTGGGAAAGGTATTTTTATCATTACCTCTCTAGTATTAATTTCAGGATATAGATATTAGTGATATATGTTATAAGTTCCACGCATTTTTTATTTTCTTTTACAAGGACTCAGCAGGTTTGCCGCAAAAACAGGTTTTTTTTTTAAAGCCAAGCTCTGACTCAGGACCTGGGTTATACTTCCACGTGCGTAAACTGGTTGAAGGTGATTCTGTTGAGGAAGTCTCTGCAACAAAGAGAACTTATCCAGAGGATATGAAGATGAGTTGTAAGAGACAGAAGAGAGAGTGTGATTCTGAGGAGATTAGAGAAGCAGATGCCAGAGAAGAAAAGACAGAGGACAAAACAGAGAAGCTGCGTAAAGACTAAAGATGATATTATGATAAAGGAGATTGAAGAATTGAAGCAGAAACTCAAAGAGAAAGATGAGATGATTAATTACCTAAAAATGAAACTAAGGAAGAAGAAAAAGAAGAAGTATCGGTAATGATTTAACGGGAGTTTCATTTCACTCTGTTATGTGTTTGATCATCATCGATGCATGCACTTTTGGGTTAATTAAGGACAAATTACTTTTGATGCCATTGCTTCTGTCCAGCTGAGCTGAGCTCGCATTGTTCATGTATTTCACTCTTATTGATTAGTAGCTATTATTATTCTTTAATTTTTTTAATTTTTTTTAAATGGTACTTTCAAGAGAGACCAGACACATCTCTGAAGATCCAGCGGTACTTACTTCCCGTAATTCTAAAGTTTTTTTTCTTTCTTGTGGATATTAATTAGAATAAATTAAGGGGAAGTCGTGTTGGATCAAGCGTAATAATATTATTAGCGTGTGGTGTTGTTGCTTAGAGAAGAAAAACAAAGATTCTTAGCTCCTAGGCAATGTAATAAATTGTCATTTCGTATGAAATTGGAAATTTCAGAATATAAGTTGCTTGATCTAATGAGAAATTAACTGGCAATGCTGGACCATACATGGTGATGTTCATTAATTGTAGATGATAATGCACATCTTACACATAATAGATTACTAGTCTATGAAGAATCTTGTAAAGTCTGGAAAATGGTTTATTAAAAGACAAACAACAATTAAAGCTCGATCTGGCTTAATGGCTTTGCATAACAACATAACCAAAGGTATATAGTAATATACATGGAGCTTTCGTTTGAAAAAAAAAAAAAAAAAAAAAAAAAAAAAAAAAAAAACAAAAACNACAGCATAACCAAAGAACTATGGCCTTGATCGTACGATTCTGATTGGCATATCAATCGAACTTAGACAGAGCAATCCGCAAACACATGCACCACTTCTCAATATATACCCAAACCCAATAACGATATCATCACATTGATTTGCTAGCTTGTTACGTTTCTCTTTTTTCTTTCATCCTTCTGTTATTCAAAACTTATTAAACAAGACTACCAGAATGCAGCTTCATTTTCAAATTATACACTTGGTTACAAAGCAGTAATATTATTACCATGCTTTTAAATAGCCTTTGTTCATGATAGTATTGTTGATCAAAGAAACATAACCCACAGTAATTGATTTTTGAACAGAAAATGTATCACTAATTGTTTGATTATACATACAATCACTAAAATTGCAATCTGCATATATTTCCGAGTCTGAGTCCAATTTTGTGAATTTCTATATTTCCAAGCATTTGAATTAGGTTGTGGAAAAGTAAACCCTTGACAAAAAAAGAAAATATCATTTGAGATCTGCGATAGGATACATCGACCGGTAAATGGTTGTCACATCTTACAGAGAAAAAAAAAAAAAAAAAAAAAAAAAAAATGGTCAAAACCCTTGGATGCCTGCCACGTGATTAATGTAAGAACCAAAGAAGTAGATCTGATGGATGCCACGTGTCGGTCACGACATCCCCACGAAGCCCATTAAGCTCACGTTGTAAGTAAAGTTACACAAACCTTCTTTAATCGTCTTTTGTCCTCTTTCTCTTTGCACGCTGTTTCTCATTTTCTAACAAAAGTGAAAAGAAATTCTACGGTCCATGGTCAAAAAACACCTTCATAAATATATAGCAGAGACATAGAGAGACAGACAGAGAAATCGTGAGAGCGAGAGAGAGAGAGAGAGGAAACGCTTCTCTTCTTGTTTTGTTGGAATCTCCGTCCCTTTTGTTGATCGGTTGGTGGTGAATCTAGACATGTCGGCCGCGAAGCTCGTGGCTTTGTTACTTGTTATTGCTTTGGTTTTCACCACCACTGTCTTCGCCGATGAGTCGGAGATTGGTGACTCCGCCGGATCCGACGGCTCCTCTAAGATCCAACTGGATCAGCTTAACGCCAAGATCCGTGCCCTAGGTTAGTTAACAAGTTGCATTGCTCAGACGCTTCCCTCCAATTTCAATAACTGCAACTTCTGATTTTGATTTTTTTTTTTTTTTTTTTTTTTTTTATNAATCAGAGTCTACAGAGTTCGCATGTTATTGGTTAGATGCTTATAGAATTATTATTGTTTCTGTTCTTAGAAGCATTGACTTAAATTGTTAGCTTTTCGATCGATTTCAGATGCGAATTGTATAAGCTTGCTATGGTTTATTTTAGTGAATGCAGATTTTGGTCTATGAGCTTAATGTCTTCTTTCATTTTGTTGTCCTGTGTTGTGGTGAAGAATCCCAAATCGATGAGAAAACCCGCGAGGTTAAGGGCAAAGACGAGTTAGTCGCAGAGAAGGTGAAACTGCTTCAACAAAAGGAAGACAAGATTGCTTCTTTGCAAACTGAAGTCTCATCACTACAAGTAATGCATCTTTAATCTTATGGTTTCTGTTTTATTTACTTCCTTGTCGTAATTTGTTTTAAATCTTTTATGTTTTTAACAGAAAAAAGGATCATCAGATTCTGCAAAAGAGTTGGAGCAGGCCCAATCACGAGCTGTTGAGTTAGAGAAGCAGGCGAGACTCTAAGTTGGAGAAATTGCTCTGTTTGTTTGTACGGTTTGAATAATATGCAAACGGCAAATCTGATTTTTGTGATGTTACTTGTGCCATTCAGGTCGATGTACTCAGGAAATTCTTGGAGCAAAAAAACAAGGAGAAAGATTCCACAGAAGCTCGGACTAATGAAGTTGAGAAAAAACTAAGCGAACTAAACTCAAGCCTAGACAAAGTATGCTTCTCCACTTTGGAATTTTCTCAGAATTGCTTAGCTGGTAGTGCTTAGGGACGTGGTGAATGCTTATTTATGTCTTTATTTCAGCTTTTAGCTAGAATTTGTTTAGGCTGAGGTTAAGCTATCGTGATTCTCTAAGCCTTATCGTCTATGTTTATGGTGTTTCCTTTGGAGTTTCCGTTCACACCTACTTCCATGATTTATTGCTTGTGTTTAATTGTAGTCTCTCTGATTTCTTTGCAGCTTCAGAAGACAAATGAAGAGCAGAAGAACAAAATAGGCAAACTTGAACGTGCCATTAAGATAGCTGAGGTATAGTACCCTCTTATTACATTAGACTCCCTAGTCCCTACTGTTTTGGGTTTCTGTCTCATGGTTTGCTTAATTTCAGGAGGAAATGTTGAGGACAAAGCTTGAAGCAACCTCAAAGGCTAAGGAACTCCTGGAGGTAATGGTTTTGACGAAACATTATTATACACTTGGTTCCAAAATTTAGCCAGTATTGAACAGGAAGTTAACGTCAATTTGTTTTGGGTCAGGCTCATGGTTCGTGGCTTCCTCCTTGGCTTCTCGTTCACTGGATTAATTTTCATGTAAGTTTTATGCTGGTCTTCTCTACTCTTTTTGTAGCATAGCTGTGTTTCCCCCCAATTAACTTTAGCATTTCGTGTACCAATAGACATATACCGGGAGACATTGGGAGGCCCACGGGAAGCCTGCTCTGGATACAGTAATTCTAAAGGTGCTGTTTTAGATTTTGAGAGTTATGCCTGTAGATAGCATAGGAGCATCTGAATAATGAATGTTTACTTACTATCTATCAGGTGACGGAAGCAAAGGGCCACGCTGAGAAGTGGGCTGGACCACATGTGGAAAACGTTAAAACTGTAAGCATCTTTTTTACTTGAATGCCTCCATCTTTGATAAGTCACCAATCTGTAGAGTTATAATTGGATCTTATATCCTTATGTTTTTTTTGACGCACTACTTGCAGAAATATATTCCAGCCGTCAAGGAAACTGTTGCTACACATGTTCAGCCACACTTCCGAACACTATCCATCAAAGCAAAAGAAGGTTACCATGCATCCAAGAGTGCTGTTTCCCCACACATTGTCACTGTTCAAGAACTTGTAGATCCATATTATCAGGTATAGTGTCTTTATCAGCTTGTTTTTTCAACCGAGTTCACTTTTTTTTATTTTTCAGTGTAAACTTAAAACGTGTGTTGACCCTTTCCAGGAGGCTAAAAAGTATACCAAGCCATATGTTGACCAAGTGGCAACGGCCGCAAAACCACATGTTGATAAAATTAAGGTTGCCATGAAGCCTTACACAACCAAGGCTATCATCGTCTACACAGAGTTCCTTGAATCCGCCACGACTTATCACAGTCAGGTCTGAAATTTAAGCCATGCCCATGTATTTTTTTAGAAACATGACTTAAAGTTGTTGCCACTTCTTGGATGAATCAATGAGTATTTTTTTGGGTTTTTCTAAAACTCTGCGAAGGTCCAAAGCCATGTTGAACAAAAACTAAAGAGCCATGAGCTGACGGAGGCTTTTGCTACCAAGGAGTTTGTTTGGTTTGCGGTAATTTTTCTTTACTTTCTTCTACAACGTATTCTCAGATTCCATGCTTTTTTAGTTTTTTTCCGTCTCTCTTCTAACTTTAAAATCTAACTTAATTTTTTCACTGCAGGCCTCGGCGTTGTTGGCGTTACCCATCTTCTTTGCATACAAAATGTTTTCTTCCCTCTTCTGGCGAGTCTCCTAATTAACTTGCTCTAATTATTATGTAAAGTTGATCTTCAAATTAATTATGGAAGTATCTCATATTATTGTTTTCATGCAGCACAAAGACAAAGAAAGCTGTTAAACAACCTCATCACCATGGTCGTCGTAAGACCAAAAGGGGTCACACTGACAAGTGAAATTCATTGTTCCACGCGCTCAAAATAGTTGAGGTACACGCTCACAATCATGTAGTCTAGTTAGTGTGAAAATGAGCAGAATGTATGTAGTGTTTGTTAGTAATAGAACCAAACTCAGTTTATCGGTTGTCTCTTCTCTTATGTGTTGCATCCATGATATGGTTTCTAAATCCGTTGCTTATTATTCGCTCCAGGTAACGAGGCTAAAATGCCTTTGTCGCGGACTCTTGTTAGGTGATCATGAGCTCACAGGTCGGGCTTGCTTGTTGAATGAAGGAAAAAAACCCCTGAGTTGGTGTCTCTGATAGGCTGCTCTGTGTGCAAAAGTGTCGACTTGTTTCCTTTATTATTTTGTGTTGTTTTGGACAACTTTTTCAGTATTTTTACACACAAGATTAGACATTACTATCTAGCAAAGCCATGTGTATTTTTAGTGTATCTTTCCATTTCACGTGACCTGGTTGATATTGCGACTTGTTTGATTTCTTTCACACTGTTCTTTGTTGTTTTCAGTTATCTTTTAGCACGTTTATATTGTTTCCAAACAAAGCTCTTGTTTTGGGAAGGACACAAATATATAGCGATTTCTAAAGGTTTGCAGGATAAAAAGTTAATTCAGTGCTTTTACTCTGTTGAATCTATTTGCTTTCAAAATCAATGTAACAAGATTAGAACCTCTCGTTCTTTCCATGGAAGGCCCGGATATGGATATGGTCATCGCAGAGCGGAGTTCACGTTGATTGCACATGAGTAATATTTTTTTTAACAAGTAATAAGATTATTATACCAAGTTAGTGTTTGAATGAGAGCATACACGTAAAATAATTCTAACTCACCATAGTTACCATATTGTGATATGTTAATTTGGAGATACTAGAAAAGTTCTTTTTTAAAAAATACAAAATAACAAAGAAACTATAAAATCAATATAGCAGTAAAGTAAGAAAAATAAATTTAAACAGCTGAAATTTAAAAATCTATATAAAAAATTAATATATAAAATTAGAAAAATAACAATTCTTTGTCGTACGTTAAAAGTTCTATAAAAGTAATAATTGTAAGGTTTTTTAGAAATGGTTGAAAAAACAGATTATAAGAGTTTATTGAATAATTTTGCAGACATATATAACGAGAACCATAATTTAACCCTAAACATCATTTCTATTATTAGTTTTTTTTTCTTACAATCGGTTATCAAGTTGACAATATATATATATATATATATATATATATATATATGAATTGTTAGATTATCTGATTGAGTAATTAACAGTCTTATTGACCAGTTAATTAAGTCTTAGATTTGTAATGCACACACAATTGATAAATATTGTCGACTTGTCGTGTACTCAATTGACATCACAAAGGAACCTTTAGCCAGGTAAGTTTTTAGATGTAGATTAGATCATAATGATGTGATGGAGTTTGGATCATAATGAAAGCCTATTGTTGTTCGGTCAAATCATATTGATTCATCCTACACAAGGAAATGTACAGATCCAAGATATGAGAGAAAATACCACCACAATCACAGCAGAGAAAATGAAAAAAAAAAAAAAAACAAATGCAGAATCAATCAGAAAATCTAATCATCTGAAAACCAAACAAAATCATAAGACAAAGTTACAATTTTTTTCTTTTAAGGGAGACGAGATATATAGATATCCACATAATAGAGGGTAAATCAAATCTTTTTTTTTTTTTTTTTTGTGGAAACGGGTAAATCAAATCTATGAACAATTTCTAAGAGAATAAATTGATCTCTTTTTAACAATTTGTATTGGAGCATATAAAACGATACAAAATAAAGAAGCAAATAACAAAGAAAACCAAATATTGTCGGTTTGCTAAAAGGTTAGTTCCTTAAACGGTTGATAATACTGTTGTGCACTCAAGATGTGTATCGCTGAAAAATATAAATGAAACTCAATGCTTTTGTATTCAGCCTGCCTATATAAACATGCTATTACAGAGTTTCTTGTGAAACCAATTTTGACTTATCGTAAGATGGAAGGTTGTCAAATCTCTCCATTCCTGGATTATGAATAATTATTTCTTTATGTTCCATAGGATGTAATCTGAATTTTATAAAATTTAAATCCTTTTTCCACAAATAATGTAAATTAATTACAAAAATAACAACTAATATGGAATAATGAGGTAAAATATACTTGATTAATTATTGAGAAAAAGAAAAAAGACAGTTTGGAGCTATGTTACTTTTAAAAATTCATAGAAACTGAATTATTTAACGTTAAACATTTATATAAGCTTAAACGATCTTTAAACAGATGGATGTTTTTTACCAGCCACCGAACTACATAAGGAGATAAATTAACAAACACACCAAACAGAAGATAGTAAAATAAGGACTTGGACAGTCCTTCAGAACCTTAGGCGATAAATTTTCATCACGCTGGTCATAGTCTGAAAGTCATCCAAGAAATGCATCACTTCTCAGATAACCCAATAGCAAGTAAATTCTTATGCATAGCAACATAAGAGTCTATCCAAGAAGCAGAGAACAGAGGTTACATAAGGAGTTTTCATCATGATTTTCTCCGCAATAGCAATGAGCTTTGGAAACTATGACCTCTTCTTAACTAACTATATAGTATTTAGCACCATTCTCCAAGATTTTAAAATACTGAAATTTCAATACCAAACACTACTTCCACCGCCCTCTGCAGATTCCTCATATGCTAATTAACTGGATCTAAGAACAGGGGAATCTGTAAGAGCAAGGGTCTTGTAGACAGTATGAAACCCAGCCACATCCATCCAGGAGAGGAATTTGGCAACACATGAACAAACACTACCAAAAGAATCTTTAGCCTTGCTGTGGTTGAGAACACCCTTCAAGACAGATTCTTTGACCCGACCTAGCTGACCAAAGCATCGATAGGCCCTTGCGTGACAAGCAACATTGAACACCGACACTTCTTCTCCTTTTCTTGGTGCATAACCAGCTGCATCGAACAGTTCTTTCAAAAGTCGATCAGAGAGATCGCCAAAGGTGGCTTCAGTAACGTTCTTGTACAGCATAACCACTAAGAACCCAAAGAAAGCGTTCGCCTTTTTGTGTGGGATCACTAAACCGTTTGGTTTAGAACCTGAAGAGACTCTTACGACACGAACCCTGTTACCTCTCTGAGGAACACCTTGTAGGATAACATCTGTTACTTCAGGCATCAAGCAACAGATCCCTCCGATGTAATACGTAGCTCTTTGTTCAGCACACGTCAAGACTTCATTTTTTCCATGCTCAAGACTCATCTGAAAGGCCGTGTAGTTACGGTTGTAACGTGTTGCAGCAGATGCATCACCTACAATCATATCGACATCACGGTTTACAGGGGCTGGAGCAAAACGCACCATCGTCGAGAGATTGAGATTGTCTGGATACCGCTTTATGAAATCGAACATCATGGGAGATCTCCTGCTCCTCCTCGGTTCGATTTCCCGCTCGTTACGATTCGCCATCTTCTTCACAAAAGATTTTACGGAGTATATTAGATTGAAATGGAATGGAAATGAAGCGCTTATAAATAAGGAAGAAGTTGAAGAGATGGAAATGGAAACGTTCAACTGCCGCCCGAATGGGCTTAAGACACGTGGCTCTTACTTATTGCTCTTGCTCTATGTTGGGAATTGTTTACCGAGTATATACTTCAAACGCCGTGCTGTTTAACTCTCCGGCGGGATTACTGATGTGTGCGTGGTTCCAAAAACACGACTTTTTTTTTTCTTGTTTTTCTTGTCGACAAACACGTCTTCCTTCTTTTGAAAAATCAGCTATGCACATTTGTCGTGTTTCAGTTTTTCAATTAAGGAGAAAAAAAACGAAAATCTAGTAGATAAATGTGAAAAACTGAAAATCGGATATCAACAAGAAAATGTAATTTATTTTATTTGTTCCTCAACCTGCACTTGTTGTTGTTCCCATTCTTCTTTAATTTTTCATAGGAAATCTGAATTACTTAAATTATTTTTCTTTACCCAACAAAAAATATGAATTGATTACCAAAAGAATATAAATTAATAGTATGGAATTACCGATTACGAGTTAAAATACTTTATGGGAAAAATAAAAATTGGAGAGAAAAAAAGAAGTCGGTTCGTTCCTCATTTGGAGCTACAGTGACCGTTTCTAGTGCGTAGGGAGAGAGAAGAGAGAGAGGGGCGCTTTGGTTTTGTGGGAGATTAGGGACAGAGAATTTCGCGTTATCCCTCTCAGTGAGTGAATCTTTCTACGATTCTTCGATCTCCAGATTCTCCTTGAGAGATTACCTTTCCGCTCCAGCTCAATCTCTCTCCTGCAGTTGTTCGTATCCTCCGCTTCTTCTGTCGTGGGCCGTGACAGCGGTTGCGGCGGCTCTGCACCACCGGTGACTTTAGAAGGTTGATCTTTTGATGGTCGTGTTCTATCTCATACTCTGAATCCGTTTTCTGTTTCAGAGAGCTGCAAATCTGATTACATGGCATTTTGCCAGCTTCTATCTTTATCTACGGTAGTTTTTACGACGACAGTGATGATCCTTGCTACGCTTCGAAAATTGAATTTCATTTTCCGGTTTGATCCTTCCCTATTAAAAGACTGAATCTTTTGATTGTGGTTTTGTATTTTTTTGACACTCCTGACTGGCTTTGAGTGATTGGTTGTCCTTACTTTAATTGATATTCTGTTGTTTAATCAAATTGAATTTGAGTTATGGGTTTGTATCTCTGTACATTGTTAACATTACAAGTACCTTATGAGCTCTCAACGATTAAAGGCTGTTACTTTTTGTCCAGGGAATGAAGACTAATACGAACTTGGTACACACAATGGTAGCTTAAGAGACATAGTGGTTATGTCAGAGTCTCGCCAAAGGCCTCCTTTTAAGGGCCCGAGATGGATTATCACTCTCGTTGTTCTGGTTACAGTCGTTGTAATCACGGCACTCGTATATCCCCCGCGGAATTCTGTGGCCTGCTATATGTTTTCTGGTCCTGGATGTCCGTTTTACCAACAGTCTTTCTTTGTACCTACAAGGGAACTCACAGACACTGAAGCTGCAGCTCAGGTTGTGAGTAATGAAATAATGAGTCTACCTGAATCTAAGCCAGCGAATCCGAAAGTTGCCTTCATGTTCTTAACGCCGGGGACTCTGCCTTTTGAGCCTCTCTGGGAAATGTTCCTCCGTGTAAGATTCTCTCTCATTGCAGTAGACAGCCCCTAAGAGTGCACTTCAATCTGTGAAATGGTTGTGATTCTTTGTTTCTTGATCCAGGGTCATGAGAACAAGTTTTCCATTTATGTGCATGCGTCAAAGAAAAGTCCTGTACATACAAGTAGCTATTTTGCTGGTCGAGATATTCACAGCCACAAGGTAAATGAGACTATTTTGGTGTCACGCATTTCAGTTGGTTTTATGTAAAAAATTGGGACTAGTAGTGATGTTATGATGATGTTGTGCAGGTTGCCTGGGGTCAGATATCGATGGTCGATGCAGAGAGAAGGCTATTAGCTCATGCTCTCATTGATCCTGATAATCAACACTTTGTGTTGCTTTCAGATAGGTGATTGAGTCATTGTTTCTTTAATATAGTGTATGCCAAGGTCATCATGAAATGCTTAATTAATCATACTTTACCATCTTCTTTGTTGTTTGCTGGCAGTTGTGTACCGCTGTTCGACTTTAACTACATCTATAACCACTTGATCTTTGCAAACCTTAGCTTCATTGATTGGTAAGTTGTATTACTGGGTCTACAGTTTACTCGTGTGGTTGAATCTCTGTTATGTCTCGCTATCATCCCATCTCTTCGAATGGTATTGTATTCTCATCTTGCATATTTTTTCCAGTTTCGAGGATCCTGGACCACATGGTAGTGGTCGGTATTCACAACATATGCTTCCTGAGGTTGAAAAGAAGGATTTTCGGAAGGGCTCTCAGGTATGTGTTATGCAATAAAATATCATATTTTCGTCTTGCAAAATGTTTATGGTAGAAGTTTGTAGGAAGAAGCTTACAGTTCAGACAAAAAAGGTCACGTTTATATTGTACTCATGGATTTTACCTTTTGTCTCTCTGTCCGATCAAATTTATCATCTCTCCGTTTGCTTCTCATTCCTGATAATGTTGGTTGCATTTCTTTTCCAGTTAATTGTATTTATGCTTGATATTTTTTCTCTAATCATCTTTTCCAGTGGTTTTCAATGAAGAGGAGACATGCTATAGTCGTCATGGCGGACAGCCTTTACTACACGAAATTCAAGCTTTTTTGTAGGGTAAGCAAAGCCTTCGTCTTCATAGTTTATCATATTCACATGTTAATTGGTAATACCTTTTTCATACCGTGTATCTTGTAGCACGTCCTAATATTCTGTCTGGTAGCTAGATAGTTCTTTCTCCCAATCTATCATAATCTCTTATATTCTGCACATTTGGTGATCAAACTTGGTCTTCTAGACATGTTAGACCATGAACCACCATAGTTGTAATGCTGTGTGGTTTAAGAAAAAAAACCATCTGTTTTCTTCTCTTTATCATATGTATAGATGTGATGTGACTATGTAAGATTTTCCCTAACAGCATATTATGTTTCTCTCAGCCGAATATGGAAGGACGCAACTGCTATGCGGACGAGCATTATTTCCCAACTCTTTTCAATGTCAGTCTAGTGCTTTCTTGCTTGCATCTTTATTTTTTTTGTTACACTTGAGCGTTAAACTAGTCATTTTAATCATCTTCACTAATGATCTCTTTCTCTCAGATGATTGATCCAGGTGGAATAGCCAACTGGTCGGTGACACATGTTGACTGGTCAGAGGGAAAATGGCATCCCAAGCTATACAATGCAAGAGACATCACTCCTTACCTCCTCAGGAAAATCAAGGTTCCTCTTGTTCTTCTCTTTCCCTTATGCTCGGTTAGATTTTTTCTTATTCCCCGCTCTAAGATTGGGATTTTAAACCTGGTATGCAGTCCATCCAACTTGCTTACCATGTCACAAGTGATTTAAAGGTAAAAACCTACCCTGAGTCGTCGTCTTCTTCTTCTTACCATGGATGATTCTTGGAATTCCTGTGACTGATCGATCCATAACCATTCTCTCTATGCAGAAAGAGACGACAGTTAAGCCGTGTCTATGGAAAGGAGAGCAACGCCCATGTTATCTATTTGCTCGGAAGTTCAATCCTGAAACTCTGGACCGGTTGATGTATCTCTTCCCTAACTACACCTCGCTGGTTTGAAAGGCTTATCATCCGGTTTGGTGTTGGCTTAAGCTCTTACCAAAGCATCCGCCTTGTGATAAATATTTGGACCATAATTCATATTGCTGTGATTCAAAGTTTGAACAAGAACAGCTTTGGTGTTATTGATTTTGTTTATGGTTAACAAACATTAGCATGGAGAAGTTGCTAGCTGATTACTTCTTAAAACTTTTGTATTGCGAGATTCATCAGTTACGTTTCTTTTAAAAGGATTTGGGGATATTTTAAAGGTAACATCAGTTTTTTCTTCTTATCGATCATTCAACATCTGGTAAATATTGACCTCACATTGTTTTACCCTTAATGAAACAGAAAACTACATGACCGGGAAACCTGGTCGATTACAAACACGATTAATTTTAACAAGTTCTAAACGGTACAAAGCAGATTTCTGGATACAAAGCCAAGCAAGTCGATGTATCCGATTGCCAATTACGTCGGCACTTGTTAACAAAAGCTACTACAAGTCTAATACACCAACTGGTTATCCGAATAATTATACATATTAAGAGTGTTGATGTTAATGTAAATAATAATACACACATGATCGTGGAACAGACGAACAACCCTCTCTCCTATTCCTGTGGCCTCTCCAGTTGCTGCCTAGCTAACCAACGACGGCAGCAAGAACACCCTGTTCAAGCAAGTAAGTGATTAGAATCGAAACAAATCGCACCAGTGTGGTATCTTGATAGCTTTTAGATGTTGGAAGCAATGTAATATAAATGTTTCATAAGCGTCTACCTTCTTTTGTTGGGTTCACAACCGGACCTGGCGCATTTAGTCCTTCTTCTCCCAGGAAATGTGGCTTCAAATTAGCATAACTGACGAAGAGTCCACAAACTACTGCTTTCTCCTTTTCTCCCAACTCATGTTCCAGAGTCTCGAAAGATCTCTCATCTCGATTCTCACCACCTATGAGTGCGTAAGCAAAGCTGTATAAAATATTTTAAAAAAAAAAGATTAAAAAAGGAGTTAAGCAAGAAAACAAATCATTAAATAAACAGAAAACAAGACAAACCTTGGATATGGAACATGAACGCTAAGCACACCATAATCTTTGAGTTGATTCTCGATACAAGCTTTGATACTCTCAGCCGTACCATCTTCGAATTGACTCACAAACTCAGTCGTACCATCTTGAAATTTGCTCACAAAGATGGTACGGAGCTTGGTCCCACTGCTTGATGTAGAGGCTTCGATCGGTAACTACAATAAGAGTCCACAAACTACAATAAGACATTATAACAACACTCTATATCTCCAGATTTTCTATTATCCATTATGGCCACAGAGGTAAAACTTTTATGAATTAATACAAGTTTAGTTTGTTTAAAAAAAAAAAATGAAGAAGAGTGTTTAACTAATTAAGAGTTGTGTGATGTTTTATGTTATTCCTGGCTCTCTTCTCTCTAAGGTCTCGCTAGCTTGGAGTTATTAGTGTTAATGGAAGTAATTATTTGGATCTTGAGATGTATAAATATTGGCCTACGTGTTGACGACCGTTGATTCTTGGACAAAACAAGCTGTATCTCTTTGTTCTATATACGACCAAATCGGTGAACATTAAAATTACAGTAGAATTGTTAAACTTCATTTCTGCGAATATTTTTAATATAAACTGATAAAAAAAACACATTATTTGTAGTGACTGGTTCTCTTTATTCGATTAATACGGCCTAGAGATAGCAGAGTCAGGCTGCTTAGCCTCAATAACTCAGCGTAATCAAACATTACAGTCTGCGTGATTTATTGTTAACAAACATTAAATTGGAGTATAGAGTCAATTTAACAAAAATGACGTGAAAGGTCTAATAATGGGCCAATAGCCTAATAATGGGCCACGCTCTTTCGGGTTATATATCTCCCTTCTTATATAAAATGTTACTTACCAGTAGTATGTTGGATTGGGTTCGGTTTGACATCGATTTTTTTAGTTTTCTATTTTTTGGTTAATAAAATATAGCTATTATATTATATCCATAATTACTTCGGTTTATATTGGTTTGGATAGTCTCGATAATCGGTTTTCTCAGTTTAGATATTTTTGGTTCGGATAATCTCGGTTTTCGGTTTATTTATATTTTTTATATTATTATTTTTTATTTAGGTTTTTAATTTTTTTACTAATAAAAAAAATCAAATTAAAATAAAAAAATACAAACACATGTCTTATTTTAAAGTTAAAAATTAATAATTTAATATGAGATTACTCTAAACTAATATTATTATATATCATATGCATATACAATATACTATTATATTAACATATAGAGATATTTGGATTTTTTCGGTTTTTGCGATTAATATCCAAACCATACAAATATATACGGTTTATATAAAATTACATTCATACAGTTTATACAGTGTATTCAAATCCAAACCATATAGCCTATTTCGATTTAGTTTGGTTCGGTTCGGCTCTACCAAATTGATCACCTTTCTAATTTCCATGAGGACTTGAATGGTTTAATAACAAGCATTGTTCTGTTAAAAAAAAAAAAAATAAACAACCTATCACTCGCATCGGTCAATCGGACGGTCAAACTTTCTAATCCTCATATGTTAAATCTGTACCGTTCATTCAAATTAGTTTTCCAAGGTGAAAACTGAAAAACAAAGAGGGATTTAATCTATACCGTCCGTTCATATCGATCAAACGAAAAGGTAAAGAAAGAGCGGTAAGAGAGAGAGACCATTTCTCTTCAGAAGCTTTAAGGTCGCAAGCGGAGAAGATTTGCTTCGCAACGAAAACCCTGTTTCTTTGGTTGTGCTCCGTACAATGGCGCCGAGGAAGAGTGAAGGAGATCGAGAAGAGAAGGCGAAACCTGTGACAACGGCGTCGTCTAGAGTGACTCGGAGCATGGGTTGTCGAACTCGGAGTGAGACTCAGAAAAACGGCGCTAAACCGTCTGGATCTGTCACCAAGCAGGTGAAGCTTGCGTCGCCGAAGAAGGCGAAGAGGAAGAAGCCAGCGATTGAGACTGGGAGAGCAAAGAAGGGAAAGAAGGAAGAGGAAGCGGTTGAGGGAGTTGAGAAGGAAGAAGAAGAGGCGGAGGTTGAAGACCCGACGAAACCGAAGATCGTAATAGAGCACTGGTAAATATGTTTTCGAATTTGGTAGAGGAAATGTAGATAGGGGTAAGAGCAAAAATTAGGTTTTTCTCATCGAAATTAAAGCTAAAGGCTTTGGTGTTATTGGAACTGTCTGTTGAGTGTTTTGTGTCACATGTAGCAAAATAGGGTTTCTTCTTTCCTACTGTTAGGGTTTATTCTTGATTCTACATAGTTTTTCTTATCGGTGGGTTTGCAGAATGAGCTGAGAAAATGAAGTTTTGTCTCTATGGTCATTTACCTGCCTTCTGTTTGTTTCTTGTCTTGCTTAAGCTTAATTGCAATGTCTTCATATAATGACTTGTTCCTTCTGCAAATGGGAGAGAAATTGGATTTGCTTCTGGTACTTATGTCTTGTTTTCTCACAGAAGTTCTTTTTTTATTGGTTGTGTTATTGAAGTAAACAATGCAATGCTTTCAAGACAAGGGCCATTCAGGTGAAGGAAGGTCTCGAGGGAGCGGTTCCTGGCGTCACGGTGACCCTTAATCCCGAAAAGGTATTTCTTTTACTCCAAATGAATACATTTGTCATGAATGCTCACTATTCAAGATTGTCGTAATATTTGATAACAGAGCTTGTTCATTCATTTTCTTCTTCTTTTGATATGCTGGAACAGCCAAGGAGGGGTTGCTTTGAGATCCGGAAGGAAGGTGGCGAAACATTCATCAGTCTTTTGGTAAAATTTCCATTTCTAATTAAGCGAAAATCTAAAACTGTCTCACTTGTGCCATAGTTTGTTTCATTTGAGTAAGGTTTATTGTCAGTAGATCCTTAACTCATTTTGAATTTGGTATTATATTTACTGTTCTTAATTTGGCAAAAAAAAATGAAGATTCTGTTTATCTTAATATGTAGGAGATGAAACGTCCATTTGCTCCAATGAAGGCACTTGATATGGAAGAAGTCATCGAGGACATCATTAAGAAAATCAAATGAGCAGACAGCTACAGACTGCAAATAGGCTCTTCTTGTGCCGACTCTGTTGTTTGTTTCTGCCTTGGCCCCAATTTAATCAAAGTAGGATTCCATAGACGAAACTTTCTAGAGCAGTGCATGATTGACTCGTATTTTGTTAGGTTCACTTCTATTGTTTCGGTGTCGTTTGTGGGATTAACTCGTATTTTGCATTGCATGATTGGCTCTGCTGATCTGTGATTAACTCGTATTTGTAAGGCTGGTTTGATTCATCTCATTGCTTGAAGCAAAACCAATTCAGAAGCGTTTTGGTTTTTTTTTTTTTTTAAACATTATTTGCATTGGTTAAAGTATGTTGTAACCAACGTAGAACTGTATTACAAAACCCAATAGGACAAACATCAAAATTGCATTGAGGATGGCCGATAGATACAAATGCAATAAGTAACGCATGGTGAGTAGAAAATCCACTACGTTTAGGTTTCACTTCCGACGATCGTGTCTCTCTTCTTGGTCAAAAGCTAGAGAAGAAATGTTTTGAATCTCACCTACCGTTATTGTCTGCAAACCCACACCGCCTAGAATCAAGCAAAGCTAGTGGAAAATGCTAGCAAGAGAACAACAATAAAGCTCAAACCAACATCTTGACAGGCAGAAGAAGAAGAAGAAGAGGACTTTCCAGCCTTATCAGCAGCTTCTATCTTCTCATTATCGGCGGTTGGAGCAGGAGCGGGCGAAACAGTCTCTGGTGTTTCTGTTGCAGGTGTAGATTTTGGGACAGTGGTATCTGAAGCATTGTCACTATCAGATGGTGCAGGAGCTGGAGCTGTCATCATGGGAGATGGAGCAGGAGCCATTGCAGCATCCATGGGAGATGGAGCCGGAGCTGGAGCTAAAGGAGCTGGTGGTGGTGGAGGTGGGAAGATTGCAAGGCTGAGTCCAGGAGCCACAATAGGCATGCTAATCTGGATTATAGAGAGGTTATATGGATTGTGGTATAGCGTAGTGACGTACTCTGAGCTTAAAGGTGAACCTTTCACTTCGGATCCAAAGTAAACTCTTCCTTTAGATTTGGTACAGTTGAGGAAACCGTTCATCTGTTCACCTAAACCGGTGGTCTGGTACAAGGTAGTGAGCATTATGCTCTTCTCCTTGAGCCCGTTAAGCTTGAGCTCATCGTAGTAGTCTAGAATGACATGTGTCATGAGGATGTTCTTGAGCTCAATGTCGGATCTGTTAGTGATTGAGCTGATTGCGTCGTTGCTAACAGCGAGTATGGTTATGGTCTGGTATTTGCTGATGGGTACAGTGAGCTTGGTTTTGATGAAGAGGTCACTCATGGTGCTGAAGTTGGAGTATTTCTGAAACGCCCGTGTGACGTTATCGGCTGTAACGACCGTAGAGAAGAGGAGTAAGACGGCTAGAGATATGAGAGAAAGGGAGGCTTTGAGACCCATGTTGTTCTGTTCTCTTTGGTGTATTACAGAAAGCTAAACCTTAGTGGCTTCACTCGTTTGGTATTTATGCCTAAGTGAGGAAGTTGTAGAGAAGAATGGGTTAAAAGGAGAGATTTTGTCTATATTTGGTGCTAAATCTGAACTAGTCTTTTTGGTTAGCTAAGTCTACTCTTCTATTTTTAGGGTGTAATAAGACTTGGCCGTTGAGTGATTCACTTGATTTTTCTTATTATTTTTGGGTTTTAGTTTTTAATATAAAAGGTTTTGTGTTGTGTATGTGTTTCACAGGTAAACTCAGAAGAGGCGTAATACAATGGTAGATTAATAGATCTTCTATCTGCTTATGGTCTTTGAACTCATGATCTTGAAAACCTTCTAAATGATGCATAGAAATTAATGAATTATAGGTACATACAATAAAACTACCTAAACCCCGTGAAAAGTGAAAACCGCCTAAGGCATGTTCACGTTCACAATAAATATAGTTTCTAGATCATTCAGTTTAATTGATGGATGAGGTCAAAGAGATTGTCACATTTAATGCCTCATGTATAATTAGCCACTTAGGTATTTTCTTATATAATTTCTTATATTATATAAAGTTTGAAGGACGCAAAGTTATAACTCATAAATCACAACATGTGTCAATTTTTTATGATACAACTATTAAAATTTTGATATATGTCTAGGAAAAAAATAAAAAAAAAAATTAATAAAAAAAAGAAAAAATGAAAAAAAAAATATTTTTCATATTCAAACGGAAAGATGCTGTATATTTTAATGGAAAAAAAGAAAAAAAAATTATTTTAGCCTAATATTCTAAGAGGAAAAATGTCTATACTCTAACGAAAAAAGAGAAAAAATGGAAAAAATGGGAAAATGTTTAATATTCTAACTGAAAAAACAAATATTGTTGCACACCTTGATCCATATTTTAATAGAAAAAAATATATCTATTATGTCTTACCAAGAAAAGAAAAAAATTATATTTTTCATATTCTAACAAAAAAAACAAATTGCATGCATCATATTTTAAGATAAAAATGTTCCATATAACATACCCTTTTTTTATTAATCCTAAATAATAAGCTATAACCTTTAAAATTTAATTGTGTGCTTCCATTTTTTTTTTCTATCTCTAAATATGTAATTTCATCTTTTTATTAGAATAAAAAAATCATGTCTTTCAAACTTCAAGAAAGCAATAGAGATTATTAAGCTCTAAATCAACTGAATCGAAATCAAAATTATCGTCGCTTTATAGTATGTATTATTCAAAATCCTAAGAAAATAATATTGTTATGGGAGTTCAGTTTCTATTACTTGATGAAATATGTTTATTATATAATTATTACATGATTATTATACAGCGGAATTAAAATATATTATGTTCTTTAAAGATTTTTTATCGGGATTTCAATATTATTTTAGTTACATTTAAGAGTAATTTTATTTTTTTAATATTTTTCCATAAATTAATTCAAAAATCTTAAT
Organism: Noccaea bulbosa; assembly: GCA_900406535.1. NCBI lineage: Eukaryota > Viridiplantae > Streptophyta > Magnoliopsida > Brassicales > Brassicaceae > Noccaea > Noccaea bulbosa. Next base: position 86,471 of record OVBJ01000061.1, read on the forward strand.
ATAAACTCCGCGTATACACGGGAGCTTATCTAGTATTATTATAAAAATGTAGAATCTATTAGATTCTTAATATTCTATCTAACATTGTATAACACGTTTTTATTTGTCAAACTTATGTTATAACTAGATGGTCTTTTACACACACATATATTATATAAACACACGAATATTAATAAGTCTTTAGGGGAAAAAAGTTCCGGCTTTGTGCCAATTATTCGAATTGGCAACTCGGAGTTCTTATTCACTTTGTTAACTTCCGAGAACAATATCTCATAATTGAGTTTTTTTTTTGGGGTATAAATATTAAGAACCTCATAATTGAGTTGTTAATGATATCTTTATCTTGCACCGTACAAAATATGTAATACTATTCATTACCGTATTCAATTAAATATCAAACAAAATAATCTCGACCTTTACATCAACATGATGCGTCATGTTATTATAGTGGCAGTGGAATCGAACTCAGATCTGTCATGTGTCAATATTTTAAATTTATATGACCGGTTGAGGTATCAGCATTATCAGTGTACTGTATACTTAATTTATCGTACAAATGTAGGAATATAATTTGTAGAAGAAATTAATTCTCTTGACGATGCTCCTAAGCGTTCAGTCATATTATAGTTTGCCCTTCAAATCTAATGAGTCTAGTTAGCATTTCTTACGAGTTTGAATAAAATTGGCCTTGCCACATTTATTTTTGATAGCGGGTTATAAATATTTTAAGTTTAGAATTGGCGACACTAATATTTATAGTTCTTATAATTATATAAAACAGTAAAAATTTCCTTGTAGACAAAAAGTTAATTTAACAATCAAAAATGATTTTTTAATAAAATTATCAATAGAAAGAAAATGAGATCCTGATGTCGTGATTCACTAGTTTCGAATCACATTCGTTGTGTATTTGTTGTGTAGGCTGATAAAAAATAATAAAATATAAATACCAATACTAGTAACGCGAGGATCTAAAGTCAGAAGGAAATGTCATTTTCTTGACAGAATTATTCTAGGTTGTAGAATATAAAAAGTGACCGGCTACTTGAGCATATCTTTCGTTATAATACGAATACCACTAAAAAAAGGAACTAAATTCTTTAACTAATTTTTTAATATAAATTCCTTATATTATATTATTAGAGTGCAAAAGTTATTTTTTTTCCTCATGTGTAAGAGTATGAACGCCAAATACGAGGGGAAATTTTGTTTTGCAAAAAATACAATAAGTTTTGCAGTTGGTTATGAACACTTCGATTAACGAAAATATATTTTGAAAAACCAAAAAGGATATTGATGCAGAAGTAGATTACAAAATGACAAAAAATATATTACTAGAAAATGTTTTTTTATATAATTTACAAATATATGATTAAACGAAACTCAACAAACTCAACGAACTCAAAACAACCTTGACTTGTTGTTTTACTCACACATTTTTAGATTTATATTGATCAAAGAATTTTTCAAATCTTAACTCTTTGTCATAATTTTCTTACAAGAAATCTAAACTTAAATATTCAAATGTTAATAAGTTATCAATATTTATGATAGCTGTTACAAACAGCCATATCATCCTATTTATATTTAATAGGCGTGTCCAAAAATCTTACAAAATTTCAGCTTTGGTGATTACTCCAACTTTTTAAGAGAATATTTCCGTCCTTATTTTTTTTAGAAATATTTTCTTTGTCTTGATAGCTCCATATATCCTCATCCAGCTCAGTTACCGCCTCATCTGTATTCGTCCATAACCGCTACAAGCTCACATCCAACTCAATAACATTCTTTTTAGCTCTGCTACAAGTGTTTGTATGCATCATGATGTACTTCTTGAATAATACACATGGCCGTGCCTATACACAAATTTTAGAAACAATTGTTTATGAGCCCACATTTTAAAAACTAATTTGAGGGTCCAATTTTATTATTTCTTAGTATTAGTAATAGTAGTATAAAACTAAATTTAGCAAACTAACTAAAAATTAATTTAACATTACAATTAAATATAAGGAAAATCTAGCTATGTAAGAAATTAAACAAATTAAGTTTTTATTGGTCATTGCTAGTTACTTTTTTACTACTATAGTTATGTTTCATCTAATTTAGAGTAAACTACAAGTAAAAACTCAAATAATTGATTAATTTATCATTTTAAGAAAGTATGATCTAGAATTTTAGATGATAATTGGTTAAAAAAATTAGAAGTATGATTTGAAGTTTATACGATAATTGGTTAAAAAAATAGATTTTAGTTTTGTGAATTTGGAGAATCAATTTTAGATTGTATTTAAAATTATATAAAGTAGGGACAATGATGATTAATTTAAGTCTTTTTTGTTATCGTTTACGGGATCCATATCTCTGGACACGACTCTACTGATATATTTACTGTTCCAATCCGGCTGCATCTTCATATTTTTCTTCTGAATATATAAAACGATAAATATATAAAATGTTATATATAATTCACAGTTTAAATTTAAAAAAAGGGAAAAGGAAAGAAGAGAAGTGGTAACAATTACAGATCAGTTTCGTAATCTATTTGTAATTTTGTATCAACTTGAATTGATTAAGAACAGTTTTATTTTCTTAACTAAGACTAGTTTCCTAACTAGATAAAGGCGTTTCTTCATCTTGATCACTTTGTAATATCAAAACGATATCCTTAAGAGAAGGAAGGTCCGAAGGTCATAAAGTATATTAACTTTTTTATAAAAAGAACAAAAAAATTGATGGAATGTTCTTGACGCTCACACTGGATTGTACATATATATAACCTTGACGCTAAATACTAACCAATTGCTAACACTAACGTCTAGATATAGTAATTAACATATAAGAACCTGATGTGGACACATGAATGAATCGATGAGAATAATCATTTGGAAAGTGTATATCGGAAGCCTCTAGAAACGATACACATATGATTAATCTAAGAGAATTGTTTCAAAACTTCTTATTTCTATTTTGGTTTTGTAGATACCTTTATGATGTTAACACTTCAAAGAACAAAGGAAAAGATAAATGGATAGATGTAACTATGGGTGCCATATTCGCATTGACCATGAGCGTTTGGTGGAATGGGCATCGATATGGTTTTTGAGAACTGGCGAATCAATACCGGCTATACACTCAACTTGTTGGCGTTTGGATACACTGTGATGGGCTGTAACCTCTTTTGACATAAATGCACTAAAAAATTGTTAAACCACACATGCAACGGATTTTATAAAATAACCAAATAAAAATGACTGGTAACGTTTTTTTTTTTTTTTTAGCAGTACAATCCGCTAGTTTATGGAAATATTTGCTTCTCACGATACAATTAGTTAATCCAGATATTGTGAAATGTATCTGAAAAGTGTAGAACGCTTTCAAAATATCAATTCAAGGGCAGAAATAAATTTAAAATAGATCTACAAACCAAATTGATCTACAATACCCGTACCCGATTGTTTTGGGTATAAAACAAATCACCGATGGGTAAAATATTTGATATCCATAGGTATTAGATAATAGCATAATCAAACCGATACCTAATCAAATACCTAAATTTTTTTACTAATTTGAAAACTAACTCTTTTAAAAAAAACTTGAAAACTAACTTTTTAATAAATTAAAGGACAATATAATCATTATTCAGATTTTCCAAATTATAACTAAAAAAAAAACAATTTTAAATATCTTAAATTTTAAATATATCAAAAACAATATCAGTTATTATCATCTCTGATTTGAAATAACTTGCCACTTTTTTGTGATTCATCACAAAATTTCATGATATCTTTTGCAATTACCCAATATCCATAAACTCCAAAAATTTCCATCAATTTGTAACAAATAAAAGACTCACGTTTTGCTCTCTAAAAAGGTTATGAAATATTTTTAAGTTAAACTCATGTTATTTAATTATCTTATATTTTAAATTTTTTTTTCAATTTCAATAACTAATTTTGGATTTTGTAAAAATGAATACATAAATTTAAAAATTTGGGTCTAAATGGTAACCGAAAAATCTTGCTGAATGTGGAATCTAGCAGAATTTTTTGTTGAATCTTGTTGAATAATTAAGAATGCAAATGGTATCCGAGGAATCTGGCTGAATAACATAAAATTTTTAAATGTTAAATAATTAGGAAAAAATAATGTCAAATGTTTAAATTGTCATTCAGTGTTTTTTATCATGTTATAAATTCCAATTTACAATTTATATAATCACAGAATATTTAAAATATAGAAAACAATAAAATAACTGATTTTAATGAATTTACTCAAATCTAATAAAAAGTTAAATTTTTTTGAATTTATAATATTAATAATTTATAAAATACTATAAATAAAAATTAAGATTAGAATTTAACAAATTAGGTTAGTAATATAATAATTAATATTGTTTCCAGATGAAAACCTAAAATAAGTTTTTTTCAAAAAATATATGAAACCACGAAATATCCGTTTGAATAAAAAATAAATCACCAAATTTTAATTGTAATTTTTTTATTTTAACCATACAAATTAAAAATTCTGAAAATAAAGAAACACTTTGATTGTGAATATTTAGTTTGTTTTGGAATAAATATCTGTTAAATATATATCAAGTGTGAGATTTATCTTTATTTTCAAAAACAGAAGCATTATGTGGTTTTGTGCACACAAAATAAAATAAAAAAGCAGTATGTGATTTTTGTCTTTTTCTTATATTCCACAATTCCTCAACAAAATTCAATTCCTCCCAACTGATGTTAGATTAATTTTTTCAAACAAGATTCCTCCACATTTCTCAGCATTCCTCAAATCTTATGTTACCTGTTACCAGTTAGGGCTTTTATGTCTGAAAAATTAAAGATATTTTGGTAATTTCAGATATTAAAAAGTTAATTTACAAACATTTCAAAAAAGGGGTTAATTTTAAAAATATTTTTAATTTGTGTAATATTTTTATAGTACCATTCATTAAAATAGTTTGATAGTAGAACACTTATTTCGTAGGAATCCGATAATGATAAATAGAAACTACTTATCTTGTAATAGGGAGAACAAAAACTGGAAAGATGATAGAAGCATCTTTAACCCAAAATAAAAATAAAAGTAAAACAAATAAAAGAATATAAACTATTCTGTTTTATGGTCTTTCTTACTCAAAATCGGTCGCACAGTGATAATTGGATTGGATCAAAAATATCCACAACAGTTTTCAAAACCTATATAGGTATAAATATAAAAAGCATTCCCCATTTTCGTTATTAAATTCATAATCCTTCAAAAAAAAATATAATTGTAAATTGCACGAGCAACGTCATATAGTATAATATAGATATGTCAACTTAGGATGGACCGAAAACTGTAAGTGAAAAGAGGAACAAAGTGACTGAAACAAACTTTGTGGTTTGTGTTGAGTGTTGAAGAGAATAAGAAGAGTAAGTGAATGTGGCTCTGCATCACACCTCCCACGAGGGCCTTCGCTCCCACTTCCCTCATTTCCTCGTCATTGTCTCTCTTTTTTCGCTCAAGTTTGCTTTGCTTATCACTTTTTGTCAATCTTTCCACAAAATTTTATGATTAAATAAAATAGAATATTGCATTATTACGAAATTATTGCTAGACCCCCTAAAAAAGAATCTGATGATGTTGAAGCTAGTTATATCACGTTGCATATGTGAACGAGGACCAAAAGGATCTATAAAGATAGAAGAAAGAGCTGAATAGGGGAAATAAATTACTTTTGGCCTTTTGGGGACTATATATGGTTAATGAATTATGCCATTATCCTTTAGCAAAAAGGAAATGTTAACATATCCGAGTTATATCTTTGGAAAGTTGTAATCAAGGATTTTCGGCCGAAACTGAAATTGATCGTACAAGTCTCATGACCATAGTTTTTTTTAACAGATTGAGTAATCTAATACAAATTATAGAAACTGTTACAAAACAATTCTACAACATCATCATAATTAATTGAAGAATTTTGCAAGACATGACCATAATTAAACTTGTACTTTATTGACTAAAGGAGAGTAAGGACCATTAAGTATTAAATTCCCACGTGACGCCACGTGGTCTTACCGTCGTAATGACTTCTGCTGATTTGTTACATGTCTGCCGAACAAAAATAGAATTTAAGAAGCGTTACTTACTTTACAAAAAAAAAAAAAAAGCAATAATCAGAACTTAAAAAGGTGAATTAGGTCAGTAACCATATTGAAAAAATAATTAAGAATATAGCCAAGATAAAGTTAAATGAAGTGAATAACCATGGTCAATTTTTCTGGACAAAATTACCCTAAGCAAAATAGTATAGTAAACTAAATTGTTTGTCTAGTTTTAATTTTCACACTTATCATGCTCGAAAAATGTTATGGATATGTGGATACAACCATAGTTGGATGCACATTGTTGGCGAATATGAAAGCTGTTGATTCCATTGAAACATTAAAGCAAAATGAAAAAAACAATAAAAATAGTTACTCAGTCCCTTCAATGCTCTATTTTACGTTCAACCACGAGAAAGAGAAATTTCACAAAACTGAGTAACTTATTGATAGACGAAGTTTGAGGTTTAACAATTCTGGCCATCGGAAAATCAATTAACAATTGAAACTGAGATATAAAATTGAGATTTTATTAACAAAAAAACTTATGTGTTAGTTTCGACTTGGAATTTCGAAAATAGTTAAGAGCAGCAGAGAAAGTAATGAGTATCAATGACAATGACGTCATTGGACATTGTTACGGCCGCCAAGTCACAGAGATACGAGGGATGCTCGAGATCGTTTTTGGAGTAACCTCGCTCCCTTCGAAACCCAGTTATTGTCGTAAACCGATAGCGTTTTTAGCATCAGATTCTTCGCCGATGTTGTCATTTTTTGGATTAAGATAATCTTTCAGTGACTGGTTAATTTCTTTCATTGACATCGTCGATGCTACGTCAGGAATTTCACGATTCATTATTTTGAAGAGAAAAGGAAAAGAGTTTTTTTTTAGCTTTTTCATAAAGGATCATTTGGGAATTATTATATAAATACAGTATGTACTCTAGCCATGATCTCAATATTGTTATTTTGTTAATATTATATTTTTTTATTGTTATTCACTATAATTTCCTAAATTAAAATATAACTGTAACAATTTTGAAAGGGAACTTTTTTTTTCAATTGTAACTGAGACAAACTTAATGATAGAACAACCATTCATCCAATAAGAAAATTATACTGTTTTGGTGTCTGCATGGTGATATATACATAAAAAAAATTGTTAAGTGTTTTCAGGTCTCACTTACATTACATATCAGTTAATGTTTTTCCATATCTATATATTATTAATATTTTTTTAAAAAGATTGCAATTATCCTTATAGATATTGCGTTAATTAATTATAACAACCGCACATTTTCGTTACGTAATTATAAGTTTTTTATTTTAACAAGACATAATTATAAGTTGGATATTAAGTACTAACTCAGGTTACATCAGGTTGAGCTCAACCAAACCAGAAGAAGTCTTTGCATTTCACAGATATGTCATATGCACATATTAGTTAATATTGCGACAAGAATCTTAAATTTGTGAAATCCTACCAAAGATTCTTGGACGTAAGTTAACGAAAGAAATTAACCACACACAAATAATTAGATGGATTTTTTTTTTTTTTTTTGTTAGTTTAGTATAAATTTCGAATGGTCCGGACTAATCACTAATTACTAGGAGAGGTGCAACTCATTGATATATTTTATCTCCGAATATTTAAATTGGCCATAAATAAAAGCACATATCGTTATGGTTAAATAAAATGATTTAATAATTTCATGATTGAGGAAAATCGATAGTTGGAAATTTTAACAAAAAAAAGTAAGAAAGAATAATAAGATGAAAAAGAGAGATTCCAATTTGAAAACTAGTATGCATCCCTGCTATATGGACCTACTGTGTTCTATTATTCTGGCACCCGAATTAAACAAATTGATTAACCCATACTAATTTTGAATTGTTTATCTTCTTGCGTCTCGGAATAAGTCTAAATGTCTCAGTGTCATAGACTAATAGGTAATATGCAGCAGTTCTTCTTATTTTTTGGCTAAAATGAGGCATTTCTTACGTCTCAAAGTCAAACATGACGGTCAAAATATTTGTTTTGCAACTCAAGTAGTTTATTTAAGTAAACATCTAGTTTCGAATAAAAATAATACCTTTGATTTTATGGAATTTGAGTCATTCTTTTGTGTCCAGATATTATAAATAAATTGGTGAAAGATTGATAGATAAGATTCTTCCCTTTCGATAATTCTGGAATTCTAGATTTAATACATATAATAAATAAATAAATATAATCATAATATATTTGTCAGTATCTACTACATACTCCCCTTTACTAACATATAAATAACCCTCTCCACGGTTTCGTTCTCCTCACCAAAATTAACAAACTCATTGTGAAGAGAAATCATCCAAAAAATTCTACACACACGAAAAAACCCTAAGAAACCTTAATTCGTAAACAATATATATATACCATCTTCTCATAATGTCTGGTGTGTGGGTATTCAACAAGAACGGAGTGATGAGGCTGGTGGAAAATCCTTACAACCAGTCCGCCGGAGATTCGTCTGAACCTTCCTCCTCCGGTGGTAGCCAGCAACAGAGAATGAGGAGGAAGATCCTTGTCCATCTTCCAACCAACGAGGTTGTCTCCTCGTATGGATCACTTGAGAAGATCTTGAAGGGTCTTGGGTGGGAGAGGTACTACAGTGACGCCGATCATCTCCTCCAGTTTCACAAAAAAACATCGATCGATCTCATATCTCTCCCTCGTGATTTCTCGAAGTTCAACTCAATTCATATGTATGATATCGTCGTCAAGAACCCTAACGTCTTCCATGTCCGAGACATGTAGTAGTCGATCATCAGAAAACTGGCTCATTTTGATTCTCCATTAATCATCCTCGCTGATATATATCTTTCATGTATATATTTGCTGCTGGGGGTTTGTTTTGTTTCGTGTGTGCTTTGTGCTGGTCGATTTGGTGTGGTCTCAAGCTAGCTAGAGCCATTTTAATAACTTGTATCATTTTGTGATTTTAATGAACTTGTATCATGTTGTTAAGCTCTCTCAAATATGAAGTGATAAAGAATGTATCAAAGTATTTTAGCAAAAAAAGAAGAAGAATATATCAAAGTTGAACGTTATACACTGCAATATATCTGTTTTGGTCCATGATTAGCATTCAAATAATACGATGCGTTGAATATAACTAAATAAATCAAATAATACTTGTGACATATTTGCTCTCTCAGATATAAAGATCAAGTACCACGGGAAATTAACATTTGAGAACATTTAAAGTGATAAACAGCAATAGATACAGTTTTTTTTTTTTTTTCGGCAAAATATTATACCATATATTAAAAAGAAGTTACATGATCTGAATACAAAAGATCTGATAGATACAGTTTTTTTTTTTTTTACATGAGCAATAGATATAGATTAAATCCATAGCCATACTGAAATACAATGATGATATCAGTTTTCAAGTAGGACGAAATCTAAAGAAGGAAAGTCAAAAGGTGACCGATTAGAGAAGGTCCCCCAAATGTTTGGGAAGACAACGGATAAAATGATGGGCGCACGTGACCTTTCATACCTTTTCTACCCCAACTTGGACAGGTGTCGGTTCCCCATTGCCCATTTCCGCACATCGTCACTGATTTGTGTGATGGGCACACGTGATGTCTAGCTTTACACGGAATCGGGGCACGTGTCGATTCCCTATTGCCCATTTCCCCACTTTGTCACTTCTCGGTGTCGAACAAACTTTTTTTTCTCCCAAATAAATTCGCACATATCCTTTTCGTCTCACACGGGTTATATTCCGTGACCTTTAAAAAAAAAAAAAAAAAAAAATTATAATAGTTTGTATTGTATGATCTTGGTATTCATTTTCTTGAACTAAGCCTAAGATGCTGAACTGGACTACTTGATTTCTCATCGGATTAGTAGGTTTCTGCAAATAATTTCCAGCAATCGAATTTACAAAATCATTGTTTGTATGTGGAAACTGAACTCATGAGTATGAGTTTGTAGTCTTAGTTAGGGGGTGTTTGGTTGGAGATGTGTTTTATCTTTTTGACAAGCAATTAGTTTGGAGATGTTAATGTAAAACTATAATATCTTTCTTTTTTCCCTTTGACAAAGAAACTATGGTTGAAGTTCAAAAAAAAAAAAAACAACTATGGCTGTAACTTAAAAAGAAAAAGCCAATATATAACGTGTGTGTTTGATTCTAGGGATTACAAGAGATTTTTTAAAAGTTTGATTGGTAATTATATGTGCTGTGAGTTTTTAAAAAGTTTACACGGCCCTGAAAAAACAATTACTCACACTGCTGATCACCCAACCCTCATCACTTGATTAAGACATGGGCTACAATCGATAATCGAACATTCATGTTAATACTAGGCTAATACCCGCGCATACGCGCGAATTTTGGTTTTCATAAATATTTTAATTAAAATTATAAAATAGCTATTTCTTAATATTCCTATCTTTTCACCATATTAATCATTATATATAAAGTGATACAAATAATATGATATAATATATAAATCTATTAATTGATGCGTAATCTTTATTTTTGTATTTATTTCTTTTTCATTATAGCATAATTTACATGTATATATATTGACAAAGATGACATGGATATGTAATTTAAGTTGAATATTAAACAATGGATATAAACAAATAGTTCATGTGAATCCCAAAATTTAATATAATAGTAGCCAACAAATCATACTATATTTGTTATTGTTTTTTTGTAATTTCAGTTTTCATGTATATAATTTATACTTTGTGGCATGTATTTCACCAATTTATAATATTTATTTTTTATAGTTCAGTTTTTTGAAAAAAAACAAAAGAAATTATAAGATTTATTTTGTAAGTTACAATTAACACAAAAGAATATCAAAAGTTGCTTTGAAATTTTATTAAAGTTTTGAATTTTTTTTTAAATAAAAATTATATGCCACTTGTCATTTTCTTATATATCCACTTGTCCATAATATGGAGAGTGTTGATCACAAATCATATATATGATTGGAGTGATTTTTATCATTCATTTGAGTATTAATTAACCGGATCGTGGGTCTACGCTTGCAAGAATTAGAGTTTGATTAGAAAATAGAGAAATGTTAAACTCGTTCCAGACAAAATCATAACATTTTCTTGATGCAATATGTGATGTCAACTTTTTATATGAAAACATCTGTTATAATTTGGACAGCGAAACATTCATTTTCTAGCAAAGTGAAGATTATGTTAAGGAATTCTAAATTAAGACAACGACATTTCATATCATACAAATATGCATTGTTCGTTGCCAAAACGTCGCACCTTTCGTGGCCACACAACACTCTCTGCCTGACGTACAAAAAACAAACTGTGGGATGTACAAAGAAACAACAAATTGTTTTTTTGGGTCCTTTTGCTAGACATTACATTTGTTGTGTGGGCTTTTTGAAACGTGAGGTGATAAAGTTCTTACTTACAGGAAATAAAAATAAACAAAATAATTTATCTTTTGTGGTTGGCAGTCGATTATAAGATTATTCCATTTTCGCCTTCGGTATTACTTTATTAATATTCATTTTCATTTTCATTTTCCTCCAACGGTTACGTATCCACTGTTCGTTCTTCATCATCTGATCGTCCTCCGTTTATCTCCGGCCATAGCTACTGATCCATGGAGTCGGTCCACTGGAATAGCTTGGTAAACCCCAATTTCCCTATAAATCAGAGTCTCCGGAGAAAAAACCGCGCTGTTATTGATCGGAGAGATGCTCCTTCGCCGCGGAGCAGGACGTTCTCGGCTGTACGGACTTCTAATTTTTCCGTTGCCGCGACGGCGACGGATGTTTCCCGGAGAAACGCCGCGATTGGCGGCCAGAATTCTACGGACGCTGCGATAATGACAACGGCTATGAGTGGGGTTGAGAGAGGTCGGCGAGTTGGGAAATCGAGCACCGCGCTGGAGCAGCTGGATATTGAGCGAGGCGTTTGCGTGCCATTCCGAAAGTATTCTCCGGAGACTGTATGATTACCTCTTTTTTTTTTGTTCCCAGTTCTAATTTACGCGTTTGTTTCAGTCAATTTCCTTGTTGTTGATTCCCTTATTGAGCTGATTAGACTTGTTCATTTTCTTAGAAGGATTCGATGTGCTTGTATGCAGCTGGAATTTCACTGATTTTTTTCCATAAATCAGAGATAATTCTAGCAGACGCCCAGCTAGATACTTTCTTCGTTTATGTAATTACTTTCACACTTTTCTTGTAGATTGTTTGAATTGGAATTTACTGGTGTATTTTTTCTCAGGTGAGGAGTAAAGTGCTGGAATCAAGAGGATCAGTCGTCTCTCTTGCTTCAAGGGGTGTGGAGATTGTTTGGACTCTGGGGTTGTATTGGTCTACCTTAATGTATGATTTCTTGGTTGGAAGGGATGAGGAAGTCGTCCCGTTCCGTGCTCGGCAACTTAGGAACCTGTTGTGCAACTTGGGGCCTTCATTTATCAAAGCCGGACAGGTATGTGGATTCATCTTGTTGTTTGGAATTTGTTAATAATGGCATTTAACGGGTGACCAAATTTATCTTTTCTGATATCTATAATCTATTATATTGGGAGCAGGTTCTTGCAAATCGGCCTGATATCATCCGTGAAGACTACATGAACGAGCTCTGCATACTGCAAGATGATGTTCCTCCATTCCCCAACGAGGTAAAAAGTCTTATCTTTTTGGGAAATCTGTAGTGAAAGATATTGTGGTGAAGCTAAGTGATGAAGGACTTTGTAGGTTGCTTTCAACATTATCGAGGAAGAACTAGGCCAACCTCTTGAGGCCATATTTAGCAAAATTTCTTCACAAACAATAGCGGCTGCAAGCTTGGGCCAAGTTTATCGAGCTACTCTACGTGCTACTGGAGAGGATGTTGCTATCAAGGTTCTTCTAATTGGAAAAATTTACTGTAGCTCCAGAGTTTATATGCTTTGTAAAACGTGATATTCATATGGGAGTTTCAAACTGAAACTGTTTTAAAGTTTGGGTTTGACATTCCTTTTTATGTGTATACAGGTGCAGAGACCACAGATAGAGCCCATCATCTACCGGGATCTATTTCTTTTCCGGACACTTGCCTCATTCTTAAATGGATTCAGTCTACAGAAACTGGGCTGCAACGCAGAGCTAATAGTTGATGAATTTGGAGAAAAGCTTTTGGAGGAGCTTGACTACACCTTGGTATGTCATATAACTGACAATTTGACTCTCTGCGTTATTTTTGACATGCGGAGGAACATATATACTAGTTATATCATCTGCAATCGCCTCAATCTCAAGACGTTCTTTTTTAACGAGTTGAAATATTTAGTCTTTCTATAATCCTGGTTAACCCTTTACGTTCTTGCCTATAGGAAGCCAGGAATATTGAAGACTTTCTGGAGAACTTCAAAGATGACCCCTCTGTTAAAATTCCTCGAGTATACAAGAATCTTTCTGGTCCGCGGGTTCTGGTAATGGAGTGGATTGATGGTATTCGGTGCACTGACCCACAGGTATGGCTTTTGAATAGGGACCCAACCAATATAAATTCCTTTATACCCTCCTATAAAGTCAAAAATAAAATACACTCTGAGTACTGACTCTCACGAATTGTACTCAGGCCATCAAGGATGCAGGAATTGATTTGAATGGATTTTTGACTGTTGGCGTGAGTGCTGCTCTGAGGCAGTTGTTAGAATTTGGATTGTTTCATGGAGATCCACATCCTGGAAATATCTTTGCAATGCATGATGGGCGTATAGCTTATGTGGACTTTGGGAATGTTGCTGTACTGAGTCAGGTAATTTGAGTATGATGCTTCTAAAGTATCTAGTAACCTTAATAACTAACAAAGTCTCCTTCCTATAGTGATTCTCGCATCTGTATGTAGAGAGAGACTTTGTCATTCATAGTCTAACTCCAACTAAATCGTTTCTTTGTCAGCAAAACAAGCAAATTTTAATCGATGCTGTTGTCCATGCGGTTAATGAGGACTATGGAGAGATGGCAAATGATTTCACTAGACTAGGATTCTTGGCCAAGGGTACCGATGTTTCTCCTATCGTTCCAGCTTTAGAAGCCATCTGGCAGAATTCTGCGGGGAAAGGACTTTCGGATTTCAACTTCCGAAGTGTTACAGGTATATACTATTTCATGCATTTCCATACAAGATAAATTGCCGTCCTTGCACATCTGACAGAATGGTGTCATATTTTTGTTGCAAGGCCAATTCAACAAGCTTGTGTACGACTTTCCCATCCGTATCCCGGAGCGGTTTTCTCTTGTTATTCGTTCTCTGCTTACACAGGAGGGTATATGTTTCACACTGAAGCCAGATTTTAAATTTCTTGAGGTGAAGTCACATTTTGATTCCTCTACTTAAATATAGGGATACCACACAGAAATCCTGAAGTGAGCAGATACTAGTTATATGTTCACTGACAGTTCCTTATCCACACTAAAAAGCCGACTTTTGTCTAGGTTGCTTATCCATACGTAGCAAAGCGCCTCCTAACGGATCCAAACCCTGCACTTCGGGAACGCTTGATACAGGTCAATTGATAATTCTGATGTCATCTCATAAAATAAATGGAATGTCGAATTGTTAACCGCATTTGCTAAAATCAGAGCTCTTGCTGCCACTGCCGTTTCAGGTTCTATTCAAAGATGGTGTTTTCCAATGGAAAAGGCTGGAAAACCTCATATCACTTGCAAAGGAAAACGTCGGCCAAATGAGTAGCAACCCTGCTCTACGAGTTAAGCAAGTGTAAGTAACATAATTTTATAAAGCATTGCTTCCAAATAAATCTCACTCGACACTCCGCGAAGCTTAAGCTCTTAATCCTTGTTTTTATGTATGATATTTTCAGGGAGAGTAAGCTTGACTTGACAGATACCATCAAGGATGGAGCTCGTCTTTTCCTTCTAGATGAAGGCATTCGCAGGAAACTAATTCTTGCACTCACAGAGGACTCAAAGCTTCACGTAGAAGAGGTGCATACATTAAACATCAGCAAACATATATCTGCAGCACGTATACAGGTTGAGCTAAAACGATAACTTTCTACTTTTGTTCTTTCAGCTTGTGGATGTATACAGGTTGGTAGAAGAGGAAGTAGATATTCCCTCACTCGCCAGGGAAGTCGTGCGAGGTAATAAAAAGAAACCCCATTTCGCTTTCCTTTTCTCTTCATTTATAACTCCATTGATGAAGCTTTTGCACTAGTAAAGCTTTAGGGAGAGGTAAGATTATTGCAGACATGAAAACATCTGTTTTTCTATTGAAACGCTTTAAAGATTTTAAACTGTTCATTAGGTAACCGGACCTATTAGAATTCTGCTGTAGCCAAAGTATAGATGGTTCACTGATCATTGGGCCACTGAGTTAGCACTTTACAAAGTAGTTTTGTATGATTCTGAGAATCTCGTTACTGTAATGTTTTGAATGCAGATTTACCGAATGTTTTTCGGGATTTTGTGCTGTCGTGGAGCAACTCGGTATTATCCGACAGATGATGATCGGCTTCGCACTTACTTTTTTGACTCTTTTGAAGAGAAAAGAGGTGAATTTCAGGGAGTAGAATTGAGGGAAAAGGTAGATTAATACAGTTTAATCTTCGGTGCATATAAGTAACTTAATACATACATGTAATTATATACAAACACACACACAAACTTTACTTGTTGCTTTTTTAGTCTTTGACGTTGTCTGATGTAGTTGGATATCATCTAACATTAATCGACGTCAACAAATCAAAGCTGTAGTGTTCGTACACAAAGATTTGTTGTTGTTCTGGCCTCACATGCCGTTATTTTTCACTTTCTGGCAGATATCTAAATCTGGACCCTGAACTATGCAACAACTATCCAATGTGGTTTTTTCTGGTTTTGATAGTTAAGTTTCTTAAGCTCTTTGGTTTAAAAATTAAAAATATAGGAATCGATCGACATAAAATTATCAATCCTAGACGAACTTGTTTTTTCCTCTTCTAACTTATGTTGTTGTTTTTTTTAGTGTCATCTGGTTCATTGCCGTTTCGAATAACATTTTAAATAAACATACATATTAAAATTAAAAAGAAAGAAAAAAGTATATATTTATTGAAAAGAAAAAAAAAAAGAGTTCCCATGGCGGCAAAATTTTGTTTATCCAAAAAAAAAATTTCCCGGTGGCGCCAAAATAGCAGAAGAAGAGGAATGGCAAAACAAACCTAAGAAGAAATCCAATTTTCTAAGCAATGCAAGCAAAAATCAATTCTTTCTTCAAGCCCTCTCCTTCTCCGTCTCCTATCGCTGCATCAACAACCCCAGACACAGACGATGCTTTAGCAGTCTGGGAGAACAGTCGGAACACCATCGTCAATACTTACGAGCGTCGATCTGCCATAGCCGACAGGTATGTGAATCATTTTTATAGATTTTTTCCTCTTTAGGCTCTTCGTATTCTTCAAAACAAGAGTCTAGGGCTTTCATAGTTTCATGAGAGAGTCGAAATTAGCGACGGGGAAAAAGTAAAATTCTCAGTTATGATCAAATGGGCAATTCCTAATTTGAGTGTTTTCTCGAGGCAAGCTCTTGTGAGATTCTGGGGCGAGATTGGATTCCATTGGGTTTCTGTTTGGAATCCCTTCTGTTCATGTGTGAATTGCGTTTCTTAATTTTCCAAAACCTTAACTTGCCTATTGGGTATTCAGAAGTGAAGTGCTTAAGGAGAGCAACGGGAATCCACTGAGGAGAGGATCTTCTTCTGCATCTAAAAATCTCAAGAAGAAGCGCAATTATACCCAATTCCACTTGGAGTTGGGCCAATCTGATTTTCTTCTCAGAGAATGCGCAGAGTGTGGAGTTAAGTATGCTCCTGGAGACGAATCAGATGAGAAGAGCCATCAAAGTTTCCACAAAAACTATATGAATGGAATCCCTTTTAAGGTTAGGATGCCTTTGACCTTATGTTGAATATGTATATATGTGTGTGTGTGTGTGTGTCTTTGATTTGATTGTTGTGGAGGTTATTTGATATAAGTTTCTCGGTTTCTGAATTTGTTCTCAGGGTTGGCAGAACGAGAGAGCTTTCACATCACCTTTGTTAAACAAGAACCGCGTTGTTCTGGTATTGGAAAATGATTCTCCTGCACACAGAAACAAGGTTCATCTTTTTTTTTTTTTTCTCTTCACAGTTCAAGTTGTGCGGTTTCCGGTACTGCTTCTTCGTTTAGAGGATCTAACGGGAGTACAGTTTACACTTGCAGGTGCAAGAAGTTGTAAAAATGATGGAGGTTGAGCTAGGTGAGGACTGGATCATTCACAAACATTGTAAGGTAAGAGTCTGTATCCACGTCTTAACAAACAAACATTTTTGGAGGATTTCTAGTATTTTAGGCCTAATACACTGACTTGTTGTGATTCAGTGTCTCTGACTGTTGATTTCTTTTGTGGCCTGATTCAGTAAGATATTAGCCAAAAATGGTTTTTGAAGCCTCTAGTTACAGATTTCTCAGTTGTTTCAAGAATTCTTTTGTTAATGTGTAGGTCTACCTGTTGGTTTCCTCTCAGAGGATCGCTGGGTGTCTAGTTGCAGAACCAATCAAGGAAGCGTTTAAGGTCGTAGCTCCTCTTTGTGATGAAAGACAGTTAAAGAAAGAGAGCTCCTCACCTTCAACCTCCATACAGTTTGGAAACATCGTGTTGCAAAGACAAGTGTCGAAAAGATGTCGAGCATCAGATGAAAGATTAGATAATGGAGCCATTGTATGTGAGGAAGAAGCTAGACCGGCTGTTTGTGGAATTAGAGCGATTTGGGTATCACCTTCTAACAGAAGAAAAGGCTTAGCTACATGGTTACTCGATACCACGAGGTAAAAAGCAACCACCTATAATCATTTTTCATTGTAAAGATGTTCTTATAGTTTTTTGTGTAAAAACGCAGGGAAAGCTTCAGGAATGGGTTCGTTTTGGAGAAATCTCAGTTGGCATTTTCACAGCCAAGCACCATGGGAAGAGCTTTTGGATCTCATTATTTTGGAACTTCTTCATTCTTAGTTTATAAAGCTTCACTATCTGTAGCAGGCCCAATACCATAGAAAGGCCCAATTATAGCATATAGCTTCGCGATCCATCTAGCATTTTTTGTTGTTGTCTTTTGAGGGGAATTGAAAAAAAAAAAAAAAAAAAAAAAACAGGAAAAAAAAAAAAAAAAAAAAAAANCAAATACAAAAATAATATTCTAGTTGTTCAAAAAATCGGCTAATCGGATGCCAGCTTTACTGATGTTGCTTAATCGACGTAATTAATCGGTCAACTGTGGTTTGACCGATTCAACCGATTAATTGAAAAATTTGGTCGATTAATCGCTAAAGTCGTTTGGGCCTTTTTGTTTTAATAAAAAATTAAAATCTATTTGTGTTGAAAATGACCCAAATCGTAAGAACAAATTTATATATATAAATATAAATGTGTATTAGTAAAAATGAAAAACAAAATTAAAACCGTTTTGTAGTAGACGTGTATTAGTAAAAATGTTTAATATAATTTTTTGTATGAGTTTATGATTTTGGTATTAATGTCATACAATATATATATAATTTTTAAAATACATTAAAATATAGTAAAAATTATATCCGATTAATCTCCGATTTATCATCGATTTTTGAAAAATCGTTAATCGGTGACCGATCGACTGAATAGCGATTAACGAAATTTTGAACACATGTCTTATGTCCTCAACCAGACAACAGTTCCAGCATAAGCTCATTTTAACGGAGCAAAAATGCTAAACTTAGGATGTACAATTTTGTTTTTATCTCTCATAACGAGTCTTAGCCCCCATCTCTGTTTCTAACCCCACTTCACCGTTCAAGTGATGCGTCAACTACAGTCTTCTTTGATTAGAGTATTTAGGTGATTAGAGTTGATCCAGTCCTTAATAACACTCTCTTCTTTCTAAGAAGATCTTGTGAATTCTGAAAGTTAGTATGTGAACAGTTAGTGGAGGGATATATATAGTAAATAACAAGCTGTATTTATCTTTAGACATATCCAAGAGTTTTGAGAGGTTATGTTTTGAGAGGTTATATCCAAGTGACATTTGTGATTACATTGCGTATTTCATATTTCTCTTTTGTTTTATTTTCTCATATTTTCCATAAAGATAACATTATTTTACTCATTAATTTGATAACTAGGTGATAACCCGTGCTTTGCGCAGAGTGAAATATTTATTAATTATTTTTATTAAAATTATTGGTGTTTTCTTTATTTATTTTTCATAATTTATTTTTAATTAATTTCAATAAAAAGCACATAATATCACATTCAAAAACCATAACATCAATTGTCAAAAAAAAAANCCAAAAACATTACTATTAATTATGGCTGATTAATTACTGTATTAAATGGAATCATTACTCAAAAACATAATAATTAATTATGGCTGATTTATAGGTTAATTTATTATTAATATGGGAAAATAATATATATTTGTATCTACACATAATTAAAAAAACTTTCATATAATACACTATATTTATTGGCGACATCTTCATATAATTAAAAAATCTCAAAAAATTCAATAATTATTTATTAGAACAGTAAAATTAATTTTAATTTTTTATGAAAATAAATATGAGAAAAAACATGTTTACAATTAAACTGATTATATATTATATATGTAGAAATCCAGTATATTGAAGATAAAAAATTGTATCAATAATTTTGAATTATTTATATCAGTATTCGATTTCTTAAAATATTTTATAATAAATAAGTTTTACATAATATATGTTTTTAAGTGAAAGTATATTATCAATTGGTTATATATTAATATAAAAAATAAACATGTTAACAAATATTATATATTGAAAAATAAATTCTATAACTAATTTCAAAATATCTATATTAATATTCGATTTTTAAACTATTTTATAATAATTATTTCATGTATTGTGTATGTTGTTTAGTAGAAGATACATGCAAATTTTTTATTTTTGTAACCAAATAAAAAATAATGTAACAATAGCATTGTATGTAAATATTCTAATAAGTGATGTCTTTTTTTATATTAGTCTTGAAAGTGATTCTGGTGATGACACATCAGCATGGCAAAGTTGTTAATAATACATGGAACAAATGTTATTTTTAAAAAATGATTCTCTTTTAATATATAAGAGCATCTCCAACCCTCTTCTATAATTGTCTTTAAACTCTATTTTTGAGTAAAATGATCTCCAACCCTCCTCTATAAGTAACTCAAAAATAAGAGAAATCCACTTTTTTTTCTATATATAGAGGATTTCTATTTCTTCCTCTATTTTTGAGTTTAACTTTTTTTTTTACATAATAGTCCTTTAGTTTTTAAATCTTTTTGTTTATAACTTAAACAAATAATAAAAATTATTTAATTTCATATTTATAGCTAAAACTAATAATGAAACATTATTTTACAAAATGACATAATTTATATGATATAAATTGATTAAAACAAGAAAAGTTTAATTCAAATAGTATATTAATTTATGGAAATTTTTGTAAAGAATAAAATTGTTGGGGTTAATTTGTAAAATTTAGAAAGAAAATGTATTTTATATTAAAAAGATAATTAGAATAATATTTTTTAGAGTAAAAAATAGAGGAATACATTGGAAAGAAACACTCCTCTATTTTTGAGATTCTCTATAATTGAGTTAGAAATAGAGAAATGCATTGGAGATTGTCTAAGGATATTGGCATAATAAAAATAATACACGTGAGAGTATCATAGTAGTAAACGATTTTTCTAGTTTTGTTTAGAGAAGCGGATACATATACATATACTTGTTCCCCTGACTCCACCAGATCTGTCATGTATGATTATAATTGAATAGTACCATCACATCACCTGTAATAACATTGGTTATATAATCTTCACGATGAACATCATTGCTAAGCTGAAATATCACGCATACGGATTTCGGACTCTGCCATGTCAATTCCAGCATTAACCGCAGATTTAATGCAGTTGAGGTACATAAATTTTAGTTCGTAAACCTCATTTCAACGGAGTAAAAATGCTAAACTTTAGATATACAATTTTGTTTTTATAAATCAGAACAAAATAATTTCCAATTTTTTAATGCGAATGAAAATTGAATATTTTACTAGACTACTGTTATTAATATTTGAAACTTTAATCTGTATTATTTCTTAAAAGAAAGTTAAAGCCGTACAAAATTATTTAAACTAATCAGATAAACCTTCTTTTTATATAAGGCAATATTAAAAAATACGTAATAATTGTATTGAAAAGGTGAAAATGGTATGGGGATTATGAGGAGAGAGAGAGAAAAGGAGGCTTCTCTCTACCAACTGCGAAACACTATCCCCACAAGAAACCCCATCTCCTTGAAACTTGCAATCTCAGGTCAGCTTCTTCTTCTTCTTCTTCTTCGTCTTCCACGACTTTTCGATTCGATCCTCTTCCACCAATTTTCGCTTCCTTTTTCTGTGTTGATTACTTCTTCGATTTGGTTGCTTACTGATTACCACCAATCCGCTTCGTCTCTGTTGATTTGGATCCGTTTCTCAATCAACCTTGAATTGGTATGCGATCGGTCACTGAATTGTTTGATTTTGGAATCAGAGTCTCATTTCTATCAGTCTCTTTTGAGTTTGCAGTGTTTCACCAGCGACTGAATCGTTTCCAAACGATATCATTTTGGTTTAGGTCTTTCGATGAGTCTCCATCAGAATTGTGTAGCATTCTTACTATTCATAGATTGTTTGGTCAGCTTCTTGAGATCGTGAATGCTTATCAGTCTCGTTTACATGCATTTGCAGCTACTTCAAGGAACATCCTCTGGAGAAATGACGTAGAAGAGTTTCTCGTTTTCATCGAGTCTCTCTGAATACAGAAACTGAGTGTTTCATTTCCGGATCTTGGTGAAAACTTGGGTTATCAATGGCGCTGGAACATGTTTGTGAAAAGCGGCTTCAAGCAAAGACTTTTTGCAGCCAAGAGTTTCAGCTGACGATCAATTGGGATGATTTAGTTTGTCCCATTTGTTTGGATTCCCCTCACAATGGTGTCCTTCTCCAGTGTTCGTCTTACGAAAACGGATGCCGTGCGTTTGTCTGCAACACAGATCATCTTCACTCTAACTGTTTAGATCGTTTCATCAGCGCCTGTGGTACTGAATCGCCTCCAGCTCCTGACGAGCCTCCGTCAAAGGTTTTAGAAGAGAATTGCAAACCTTTGTGTCCACTCTGTAGAGGAGATGTCACTGGGTGGCTGGTTGTGGAAGAAGCTCGTGTCCGTCTTGATGAGAAGAAACGTTGCTGTGAGGAAGAAAGGTGCAGATTCATGGGTACTTACAGTGAGCTTCGCAAACACGCTCAGTCAGAGCATCCGGATTCTCGTCCCTCGAAAATCGATCCGGCACGGAAACTCGACTGGGAGAATTTCCAGCAGTCGTCTGAGATCATCGACGTGTTGAGCACAATCCACTCGGAAGTTCCAAGGGGAGTGGTTTTAGGGGACTATGTGATAGAATACGGAGATGATGACACAGGGGATGAGTATGAGGATGTTCCTAACAATGAAGGAAACTGGTGGACGTCTTGTATCCTGTATCAAATGTTTGACAATATAAGGAATGCGAGGAATCGAAGAAGATCAAGGATGAGCGAGAGCAGGAGAGGAGGGAGTCGCCGCTCTAGCTATGATAACTCCAACTCTGATGACAGCTCTGTAGCGTCGGTAGAGTTCACAGAGTTTAGAGTAGATGAGATCGATGATGAGTTCATCAGCACAAGTGGAGCCAACAGAATCAGTAGCTCTATGCGTCAAAGGTCAGAATCATCTCTATTGCTTTAGTTCCTCTTTGAAAAACACTCTCTTCACACCACTAGTTTTATTGTTATTGCTGTCTGCACTCTGCATAGATAATATACTTATGGATGGAGTGATGTGATGAATTAGCTTATCATGTCCCATTGTTGCCTGATATCTATGGCACATGATTGTTACATTGCTTGATGCCTTATTCCATTCTTGTTTACAGTTCAAGAAGGCGTCGATCCCGCTTCTATGAAAACTAGGTATTAACTTGCTGTTTCTACGCTTTCGTTTATGTACTCTCCTGTCGATTGCTTACATTTTTTTTCTTTCGGATTTCTTGTTTGCTTTCTTTCTCAGTCAGCTGGAAATTGAAGCGAAGCAGATGAAGCAGATCAGCCTATTCGTAGCCAGCGTTCTTGGTTTTGGACCTCTCTTTTCTTTTTCTTTTTCCCAACACATAAATTTTCTTTTAGGTTTGTCTTGTGACATTACTCGCAGTCACACAGCCTTGTACAAAAATATAAACAAAAAAGTTTTTTGGATATTGTTACCCTGTTTCGTTCTCTTCTTAATTTCACATGCATCTCTGAACAATGTATATATTGAGAGACGTAAATCAGAAGTCGTTCGTGCAGCAATTTTAGCATTTACTTTTCTGTAGAGAGAGATACATTATATCCTAAATATTAGTATGTTTTAAGGTCGGCGAAAAACAAAAATTAAGTTTAAAGCTCTTTCTTATTACCAAGTACCAACACAAACTTGGTCAAAGTACTTGTAATCATCACACAATCCATTACATGGAATAAGTGGCACAAACACAGAAACTAATATGGGACATTGTTGGGCAAGTTTCTGATGACATTACTCTTCATTGCGATCTTGTTACGCATTGTCTCGTCTCTCTTGTTCATCTCCTTGAGCACTTTCATCTTCATTGTGTCCTCTTTCGTCGGCACCGTCCTCAAGCCCATGCTCTTGTACCTGAGAATTTACCATTTTGTGGGAATAGCCTTAGTCAGATTAACTTGCTGATTCTCTAGTTTTAACAGGTCGGGTGATTAATGGGGTTTGAAGACAAACCTTGAAGATAGAGAGGCAACAATCTGGTTGCTGTTTTGAGAAGTTGGGCGCGGCTTCTGTCTGTAATAACGCATGAATTCACGGGAACCAATAGTCCTAGACGTTGTTGTGTTCTCGGATCTCTCAGTGATCACGAGCTCAGAGCCACCAACGAGTTCTACGGAGTTGTCTGTTTCACCAGATACAACTATCTGGTCTCCAGCATCATCAACATAGCTGCTCGATATATTTACATTCCAAAGAAAGAAGCAATAAGATTTGGGGTCAAAAGAGGAATAGAGGTGAGAACAAGAATAACTAGGGGATTATAATATAGAGTTGAAACCTGCTGCTGTAGTCATAGAACTCTTCTAGTTCAGCATCTTCATCATCATCACCATCACCGTAATGCAATTTGCAATGACTCTTTGCTTCCATATGCTTTCTTACAGCTTCTAAGCTGCTGAAAGCATGGCACAGCTCATTGCAGTACAGACACATGAAGTCTCTCTTCACCTGAATGATAAATCCATGTATATGTAAATAAACAGGTGTAAGAAAGTCAAAGCTTTACAACAATGAACTCTTGATGCTAAATCTATGAGTCCGAACCTTAAGACCGAGGTAAGTGAGAAGCCCTTCTGGATCTTTCAGATACTCAATATCCGGGATGAAGAAACCATGGTACTTATGCATGTGAACCATACAGCTCTCCAAAGTCTTATGCTTCTTGTCACACATCAAACAGCAGGTTGGATCCAGCTCATATTTCTCTGCACCATCTTCATCCATATCTTCTTCAGCATTCACATTCAACTTAGACAAAGAATCAGAGGCTTCCACAGCAGCCAATTCCTCGTCTGAATCAGCTTCCACCCATTCATCTTCACTCTCCTCGCTTTCGTTGTCCTTGACACGGCGAGGAAGTTCCCTGATTATCGCTATATCCTCCTCTCCGTTGACTGATGTCCCTTGCGAAACCCGCAAGACGTGGCTCCGCGACTTAAGATGCTGCTGATGAGCCTGGGAACTCCTGTAACCCTTGTTACAGATTCCACAAGTATAAAGCATGGGTGCTTCATCTGATTTGCCTTTCTCCTGAGCAAGAGCAGATTGTCTAGCCTCAAACAAGTCTTCTGTAACTCCGGGAACTCCAGCCACCTAACAATATCAATGTATTCTTAAACCCTTACGACAAAATTGCATAATCCAAAGATTCAAATGCACAGATAAACAAATCAAGAATTCAATATCATAAACTCTAGAGAATCTCATCTCTTCCCCTGCACGAGATGCGATTCTACAACTCTAAAGATAAAACCATTTCGATAGGAAATGGAAAAGTTTGTTTTCTCGGATATCTACATCTTATCTACCAAAAACCAGCCATCAGAATTTCTCGAGAAAGCGAATCACAAGACTTCTAAAATCGATTCAAAATCGACCAGAATATTCACCTTGCGCTTGAGGTTGTAGCGGTGCCAATCGGACTTGTAATGAAGGTTTCGCTCAGCTTCGTCCTCGAACTCCATGTTACACGCGTTACATGTTAAGCCAGGCATCGCTCCCTCAATCACGATCACGATCACGATCACGATCGGTGAAAGAAAATCAGAGAAACGTTGTTCGAAGATAAGGATTGCTAATATGTATAGCGACGGCTCGTAGATGGATCGGCGAAAGAGGAAATGCCCAAATGAATCGATTGTGTTTGTCGACAAAAAGCGTCGATTGATTGCCGTCAAAAATGAAAAAGGAAGGCGCCGATTTTACATCCGATCGGGTCCTGACCCGATGTAAATTAGCCCATTTTTAATAAGTGTGGCCCATTATTTGTTTATTTTTCGGCGCGAGTGGCCCATTACTATAGTTTTTTTTTTTTTTTTAATGGTAATAAAAGTATAAAATATACTGTACCAAATTTGTTGCAAAATGAAAAAATAAGTTTAGAGTAAGTCAGTCACGAAAATTGTCATCTCAGTGTATTTTTGATTTTGTGTAATTTTATTAGGGGTAACAAATTTCAACCGCAGGCCTGTAATTTAGGAAACTAACCTTTCACCCAAAAACAAAAAAAACACACATCGAAGAAACAATTAAAAAGAAAAAAGGAGAGAGAAAAGAGAACAAGAAGACGACAAATAACGAGAAACTCCCTATTTTCATTAACACTTGATTATTTCCTTCAACGAACTCTCTCCCTCCTCCCTTCTCCAATGGATTCCGACTCCGGTTATCCCGCCGGACCACGTCAGCCTGGAGCCGGGGGCAAGATTGTTCGACCACGGCGTCGGTCAGCCGTCGTCAGGAAGCCGTATGAGCGCCCTGCACCCAGATCCCAGGATCCTCCTGAACAAAACCCTAGTTGGATCTCCAGGCTCGTTTACAGACCTGCCAGCGTAATTGCCTCCGGCGCCGGGAAATTCATTTCTTCAGTCGTCTTCTCGGAATCTTCTTCGTCTTCTTCAGAGGACGAGGATTCGTCTTCAGGTATGTGTTGGCTATAAACAAAATTTAGAATTTAATTTGGGTTTCAGATAAGATTAATTTTCGGTTACGGGTTTGAAAATTTTGATTTTTGGCTAATCTAAAACCTACCGTTTCATTTGAAATGTGAATTTGATTTAAAGTTTTTCCCTTTTTTTTTTTTTCTCTTTCCTCTGTTATGGGACTTTAGTGAAGCAGTGGTGAAGCACTGCTACTCTATTAATTAGCGAAGCTCTAATTTTTGAAAAAGATGTTCAGAATTTCAGATTCAATTAGGCTCGACCAGTTATCCTCCTTGTTTTTCATATGTAATATAGTTATGGGTAGAGAAAAAGAGGCCAGCTTTGCGTCTTTATTTGTCTCTCTTTCAAAGTAGGTTTTATATGTTCCCCTCCTTATTTGCAGACATTGATGGTGATGAGGATGTTGAGAAGAACATTACCGATTTTACTGAAGATGAAACAATGGTAGAGCTACTAACCACCTTAGTCATTTTGATCATTTTGGTGAAAAGTGCTTAAATTTGGTTAGACGCCATAGTCCTTTGATTGTTATTCAAGCTCATTGTTCACAGAATTGGTCCAGCTTCATTGGCCTAGTGGTTGGTGTTGTTAAAGATTTTAGTTTGAATTTTTCAATGGTTTTGTACCGACTCTACTACCTTTTCACTATTTCGAGTTCTTTTAAAAGTTTTTTATGAATTGCATATTGATCCTGATTTGTAAAAGGAAAGTTCATAAAGCTATCATTTTTTCAACATCGTACTTTAATGGAAGCATGATTTCAGTTTATTTGGAGTGAAATTGTGAAAATGATGTGTTCTTGTGTAACCCAGCAATCAACTATCCAACGACTCAGTTCTAAGCGTGTAATTGAGCAGCTTCTCATGCAAGAAACATTTGCAAGGTATTTCGCAGTATCTAGTTCTCTAGACATCATAAGTTGAACCTCCCTTTTGCCTGTACTGTTATATAAATCTCTTCATGAAAACGTATCTGTGATATTTGTTTTATGAGCTTGCTAAGTCATTGTTGTGTCTGTTATTTCAGGGAAGAGGGCGATAGATTAATAGATATCATTAAGACCAGGGTTGTAGATCATCCCAGTGTCCCTGCTGCTGATGAGAGTGGTATGTAATTGATGTTAGACTGTGCAAGCAGACTGGATTAGTCTATGTGATAACATCTTCTCGCTTTTATTTCTAGATTTGAATGTGGGTGAAACGTCCAATAAAGCTGTCCTGGAAGCAAAAAGGTGGTTCCAGGAGAAGAAATCAGCATCAAATTCAAAGAATAAAGTAAGTTCTGGAAACTCTTCCGTATTGTTGCAGATGTCTTTGTTGAAATATCTTGTCTTTGTGCTCTGAGTCATATTATTCTCTATCATACAGGGAGACATCTTCTGTTTATGTAAAATCCAATGTGTGATTTGATTGCTCAATACTTTCCCCATCTGATTAGAAATGTAGACCTCTATTGCGAAAGTAGTTTGTTAAGGATTTTGAGTATGACCGTTTGTTGGAATTAGTCCTGAAATGCCCATATTGTTGCTTTTCCTTGTGAGAGGACGAAGATTATATCCTCACAAACATTTGTTCATCTTCTGATAGTTTTTCTTCACCAGTATTCTGCCATATGTAGTTTCTCCTCCAATATGCTATATTCAATGATCACCATCTCAGCCATTATTTTTCAATCTCAAGGCAACTGAAGATGGCGCTGGATCGCCTGTGGATGTGGCCAAGTCATATATGCGAGCTCGTCTGCCATGGGGTTCTCCAGCTGCAAACAATTTAGAGTTTCGGTCACCATCGCCAGCAGGGATGCATCTTCTTAAAGAAGGGACACCGTTTCCGTATAGCGCTGGAAACTTTTCCTCTTCCAAGGTACAACAGAACTTAAAGTTTTCCAATATATTATTGCAGTTTACTGCATACGTTTCTTACGGTTAAATGTTGTTTGGAAGTCTGAAGTTGTTTCGTTTCGTCCTGTGTACGATACAAAAATCTCTGTTTCACTTCTAATGTTCGTGTTAGTTAATTACAAGGCATCTGTGTCATATTATTTCCAGAGTTTCAAAAGAAAAGTTGCATACCATCGTGTATTCTGACTTTTTGATACAAAAAATGCAGCTGAAAAGGAGATCCCGTTCTAATCAGTCATGGAATATTCACGATGAACTTCGCAAAGTCAGAGCTAAAGCAACCGAGGATATGCTTAAAACTGTGTCCCCCAGTAGTGTAGCCTCGTTGGAACCTAAACACATCTCCTGTAAGGAATTCTTTTATTTTCTATTCAGTAATAGATAACGTGAGAATGTAATTTCAGCTCTGGCTACATGTAGTAATTGTTTTATTTTCTGTTCTTTTTCAGCTGTAAGGAATGAGCGAAGCGGGGTTCTACCAAATTCAACCTCTGAACAAAATCAGGTATAAAGCCCTCTCTACAAAATGTGTCTATACCAAGAAGGAACTTGCAGGTCCAATCTTTTCTTTCTTCTCTTGTGTGTTTTACTTGAGTGAAGACCACAGAAGCTAATCAAGCCGTTGAAGAAACTGGAGTTTTACACACTAGATCTCGTTAGTTTCTCCCTTCGTCCCTTTCTTTGTATTAACTCTTTCATCTTTGTTTGTATATACTCTGTCTCATGGGTTTAATGTTCTATGCTTAGGTGGAGTTGGTTTGGACGAGACAATTATCTCCACACAAGGAGGCAAGCCGTCTGAAGATATGAATACCGCTCCTCCAAGGTTCTTTCTGTGCATATCCTATTAACAGAAATTGTTCCTCGTTTCTTCTGGACAGATCTCTTTTTCTGTATAGCCATCTTCTTAAGTTTTTCAACTGCATTCAACAGTGGAACTGGTGTAGATGGCTCCAATGATCAATATGACGATCTTATCCAACGTGTTGGAGACACCACCAATGGTAACACTCTGGATTTCTAAATTCCTTTGGTTTTGGATGATGTTTAGTTGGCTTCTCCTTATTTACTCGCACTCCTATGAATGCAGCTGTCTTGGCTCTTGGGGCAACTTTGGATCCAACTGGGAACTTTTGTATCCCAAAAGATGTGTTTGAAACATCAAAAGAAGCTGATGGAACAGGCGCTGCACATCCTGCTTCTAACGGCTTCCCATCTTCATCACCTAGGTTAAAAACAGCTCTTTTCGAAACTCCTTTGTATAGTTTGACTTTGACATTACCTCCTACTAAGCAAGACCTTACTTTTTCAGCTCACCAGTAGCTATGGAAGGTCAACCAAAAACCAAGGAGCCTATAGCTGAAACTCCTGGTGATGATATCATAGTTGGGAATGGCTCAGATGGTGTGATTGATAACGAAAACAAGAACAGCGACTCAAGCGCCTCACATAACAGTTCAAGCACGCATGAAGAAGAGTGGCTCCCAGGAGACCATTCTCTACCTAACTCAAACTCAGCAAGTAGCAGCCCAGTTACTACCAAGGTCTTGGCATACTCCAGAAGAGGAAGAGGCCGAGGAAGAGGAAGAGGTCGAGGAGGTCGAGGCAAAGGACGAGCCAAATAAAACTGTAAGAAGAGCTGTACACAAACAACAACAACCTAATGCAGTAGGAGAGTATTATTTTATGAGGTAGGATTATGTGACATCTCTTTTAGATTACAGTCCCACTCTGTTCATTATGTGTTTGCTCTTTTGTCACTTCGTGATCTCTTTATTTAGGTTTTTTTTCTAGTGTTCTGAGTTTAGGAGGATTTGCTCTTCTGGAGTGATGCCGAATTGTTTCTCTGTTTTTTATTTTCTGAATCTTTATTGTTTATGTTGTAAGTTTGAAGCTTGGTTTCGTTCTATCTGACAAACGCTTTGCAGTTTGCAAAGTTCCATATTGAACTCTTTTTCTTTGTTCGATGCCAAGTTTTATATTTTTACTTGACCAAAAAGCCAACACATAATTTTTGGGGGTAATCCCCAATCACTAGCACTCGCTTTTCATCTTCCAAATTATCACGTCTGTCAAATACAATACTTTCAACACAAATTCTGACATGATTCAATGTACTGCCTAGTTTCAGTATTAGATGAGGTCACTCAGATCACAACATTGCAAGATGACTGATAGGATTCAATCTAGTGTTGCGAATTTCTGATGTCAACTTGATTTAATCCGAAGTACAAAAAAGCAGTACGAGCAAAAACCCAATAAGCAAATTTTATCAAGACAGAGACGGAGAGAGAAGAGAGAGAGAAAGAGAACACACCAACAAAAAAAAAAAACAGACAGAACAAAAAAAAAAAAAAAAA
>OVBJ01000061.1:117203-128388 GCA_900406535.1 Noccaea bulbosa
AGAAAATGAACAAAACTCAATAAGCAGAGATCGAAGCTAATAAACACAGAAGAAGGAAAGCTCGGACATTCAAATCTGGAAGCAATACGAGGAAGATTATCAAGGAGTCGAGAAATCATTGGTTTGGTCGGAAGTTACTTCTTTTGTTCGGTTTTTTTTTTTAAAATTTATTTGTCTGAATTCTGGTCAAGCTCAAATCAATCTTCCAACACTTGTATTCCTGCTTACAAGCTTGGGTCCCGCTTCTCATTGCCCCGCTTCCTCCATCTCCAATTCGAATTTCATCCTTTTTTAAGGCAATTCGAATTCGTTGCTCTGTTCTCAAGCTCGAATCAAATTCTCCAACTCCACTGATCTCGATTTGCTCCAACTGGAGAAATCCCGGGGATTCTCAACTTCTTAGCTTCCGAATTGGGCGTGAAAGAAATGCCGGGCTTTTCTCTTCTGATGCTTCTTACCCGCTCGTGAAGCTGACGGAATGATTTGGTCACTCTGAGCTAGGGTTTGTCATATATTGAATCAGCCGAGATTGAATTTTCAGGTTCTTGGTGTAATCTGGCAAGTAGATGATGTTCTCTAGGGTTTTGGATTTGGCTTGAAAGGGTCCTGGATTTGAGTTTGACAAGTTTCAAGTTAATGAGCTGGATCTGTTGAGAGGGTGCTGCATTTTGTGCACTCCTCTTGACTGTTTCATCTGGTTTCTCGGTTTAGAAGAAGAAGAAGAAGAAGAAGAAGCACAACAAAGACAAGTATGCAACGTGTACAAGATCCACGGATTGATCTGGCAGAGATGAAACTGCATATTGTGAAGAAGATTGGTGCTGAAAGATGTAGACGGTATTTTTATTACTTGGGCAGGTTTCTGAGTCAGAAGCTTACTAAGAGTGAGTTTGATAAGTCATGTCACCGCCTTCTGGGGAGAGAGAACCTTGCTCTACACAACAAGTTGATTCGTTCCATCATGAGAAATGCATCAATGGCTAAATCACCACCAGCAGTTCACAAAACCGGTCACCCTGACAAATCTGTGGTGCTTGGTCAAGAAGATGGATCTCTAGTCCCTAACCATAATAGGAATGATCCTGTTTGGTCAAATGGGGTGTTACCAAAGGTTCGGTCTGGAAATTGCGACAGGACAATGAGAGATAGGCCTAGTCCACTTGGGCCAAACGGAAAGGTTGAAACTCTGTTGCACCAGCCACTTTGTAGAGAAGATAGAAACACGGTGAACAACGGGGATTTGGGTCCGTTAGCGTATCAAAGATCAGGTAGATATGCTGATAAAGGCCAGCTCGCAGCTTCAGTTAGCAGAGAAGATGAAGCTCAAGAGGAGCGAGGTGGTAGATTGATTCTTTCCAAGAGTCCTGTGATTGCACCTCTAGGGATTCCGTTTTGCTCTCGGAGAACAGTTCCGGTTTCGACCACCGCGGCTGACTTTATCAGTTGCTATGACAGTGGTGGATTATCAGAGACAGAGATGCTGAGAAAACGGATGGAAAATATTGCAGTAGCACAGGGTCTTGGAGGGGTTTCAGCCGAGTGTTCTACTATGTTAAACAACATTTTGGACGTGTACTTGAAGAAACTTATCAAATCATGCGTTGATTTGGCTGGAGCTCGGTCCATGAATGGGGTGCGGCCGAGTATACAAACTAGCCACCAACCATCTGACGCGACGCAAGAACAGCATTCGGTGTCTTTGCTTGACTTTAGAGTTGCAATGGAGCTAAATCCGCATCAACTTGGCGAAGACTGGCCATTGCTTCGGGAGAGAATTTTCATGCGTTCGTTGGAGGAACGAGAAGGGGTGTGAAAATAAAATGTTTGGCATGTTGAATGCTGCAAACTGTCTGAGCAAGCTGGTCTGGTGGCTCATGGTGGACCAGATGACTGGCAACACATCTGTGTCCTGCAGCCGCAGACTCGGGGCAGGTTAGTAGATATTTCTAGACGCAGCTAAGCCTGAAGAAACCGTATTTGAAAATAGAAAATGTTGTAAGATCAGAATTCATGTGGCCATCCCAGCGGCTTTGTGTGTAACGCGCAGGCCGATAAGGGGAATCAAGAGCAAGTTTTGGCAGAGATAATGTGGTACAAATAATCATGTAATAGCTGCAGTATTGCTGTGTATGTAACATAGTCATAGATTTTGCTTAGACTTCATATCTTGGAAGACACATTGACATCACTTTTACAATTTTACATTTACATTTTTGTTTTCTCATTTCAATTAAAAGGTTGTTTTCAAAGTCCTCAATGAATTGCCTCACTTTTTTATACTCTACTAGTACTTGGTGGGTTTTGCTTGCCTGTTTCTTTTGCCTTGCTAGGGAACATGTCTAATGCTCTCTGGCTCTGGAGATTCGTAAAATTCACATTGTCTTCCCCAAATTCACACATCTCTTATCAGAAGAGTAGAAAATGTGTTTTGCAAATATGTAAAAGGCGACTCCATTGTTTTCTTTGAATGTCTTATTGCGTCCAGAGATCCAAAGAAGCAAGTTATGAAGAATTTAAGATGATACATTTGTTCTTCAAGTGACATCTTTTCCACCTTCGCCACTTTACATAGCGGAAATAAACAGAAAATAGGCGAAAAGACATAGAGAAACACGGGACAGTTTTGTCATTAGACAAAAAGGATAGAGAGAATACAGGTATGAGAAAGAGAGACAGAGCTGGTGTGAATTGGTATGTACAGAAAGGAAATGGTGAGACCCTTTTTAGGCAGGTTCCATTGTTGTTCACATGCTTCAGATGAAAGAAATACTACTACGAACGAAGAAGAAGACGGTTATTTAGAGGAAGAGGAGGAGGTTTCTGCAGTGGCTTTGCAGATAGGACACCAACTCTTCATCCGCAACCACTCTTGCACACACTTAACGTGGAATGTGTGCTCACAGTGTAGCCTCCCAACTTCATCTCCTATTGTATACTCTTCCTGAAAAACCACAAAGATCAAGGAAGGTATTAAGTAAACTAGGCAAAGAAAATTTCTCATATCTCATATCCATAACCGTTCTATATTCACCATCAATGAAACGCCTGTAATCATCACAAAACTATAAGCAAAGCTTGGTGAAGTTCACTTAGTTATAGGAGCTCATAGCAGATTTTGCTCAAGATTTCATGAAAGCCAAAGACCTGATTATGACTAACAAAACATGACAAAAGAGACAGACCTGGCATATGCTGCATTTGGCTTCTTCCTTCTGCTCAGCATCTTCCTTGTGGTCACAAGGACTTTTGGTCATAGACCCATAACTTGAAGGTTTCATCTGATAGATGCTTGTTTTCAAGCACTTTGATATTTCTTCTTCTGTGAGAGCAGTGCTTACTGTACCAATTCTCTCTTCTAGAGCTAGTAGTTCCTGCAATCATTCAAAAGTAAAGTCAAAACTGTACAGTAACTATGTCCCAAAGCGTCACACGGGTTTGAAAGATGTAAAGACAAACCTCATATGACATGTTATCGATGTCCAGCCTCATGTCTCGGTGTTGGTCATACAAGCTTAGTCCACCGAGAAGTAAACCTGTCTCCATGATAAGCAGTTCCTGCTAAAGGAGAGGAAAGTTTATGAGTAAAAATACACATCTCAATACCTGAATATCAACACATGCATGAAACTCTAACCTCGTAATTAAGCTCAATATCTTGTTCGATCCTATCAAGTTCTGGCAAAATCTGCAATAAGCATTCAAGCAAATAAAAAACAAGATGTCAAGATGTGAAGCACTATTTGACAAGATGTTGAGTTGTAGAGTAACAGGCAACATTTACCTCGGAGATCCCATCTAAATTGTAACTTCGAAAACTGTCTTGACTCGATAAGGAACCAGAGAGACCAAACTCTGGAAAACCAGAGAAGAGCTCCAAAGAGACAGGGGAGTTGAGATTGTTTGACGTTTCAGTTTGAGACATATCTGCTGTCGTAATAGAAGGTAAACCATTTCTACCACTCCCTCGGTTTGAGAATCTAATGCGACCACTACCTCTATTCACCGACCTCTGACTCCCAACTAGCGTCACATCGTTGCCATCATTCAAAATGCTTTGTCTTCCCCGTCTACTATCGGAAACAGGACCTCTCGGGTTAAAACCACGGCGTCTCTCTTCAGCTGGTGGTTCTGTTATGTTCTTCCCTCTAGCTGAGGAGCTAGAACTGCTTTCTCCATACACTTTTCTCTTACTGATTGTATCTGCCTTCCGGCTCAATCTTTTGTCCAGTCCAAAACCACTTGGGATCACACCGGATAACAACGGGCTGCATCCCCGGTTTGCAGATGTTGACTGCTGGCCAGAAGTACCGGGCCGAAACTCTTGCTTGCTCAACCCAAATCTCTGCCTAAAAACTCTCTTGATTCTTGAGCTTGATGGCAACTTTGAGGATTCTGCTTCGGCTTTTCCATAAAGAATTTTGTTTTGAGCTCTTCTTTTATCACTTCCAAGTTCCAAGATCTCTTCTGTCTCTGCCTCGTCTTCGCTACCTCTGCTGCTCTCTGACGAACCCAGCGGTTGCTTCTCAGTTTTCACAGAAGAGGAGGAGCTAGAGCCACAAATCTTAGAGGAGGTTCCAGTTACTTCCTTCCCATTTGGCGAAGAGCGATACGTGGACAACACTGACTTCTCTTTCTTATCTGAAGAGCCAACAAACCGAGTAAACTTCATAGGTTTCTTCTCATCACTGCAAATAGGAGCCTTGCAAGTATTGTTGTTAAATCTATCTCTCAAAACAACACCAGCCCCTTTCCTAGAGTCAGGTCGTGTCTCAATGGCTCTTTTACCTGACCACCGATCCATGAACTTCTTAAATAGATGCAATACCTGTAACCAAAATATCATTCATCATAGTTTAACAAAAATAATATCACATGTTGATGGTTTTGTAGAAGATGCAAATAAAG
Source organism: Noccaea bulbosa (assembly GCA_900406535.1). Classification (NCBI taxonomy): domain Eukaryota; kingdom Viridiplantae; phylum Streptophyta; class Magnoliopsida; order Brassicales; family Brassicaceae; genus Noccaea; species Noccaea bulbosa. The sequence goes on from OVBJ01000061.1 coordinate 122,109, forward strand.
TTAGAAACCTTTCATAAGAGATGATCCAAAGGATGTCTATTTTCACTTCTCAGTACATAGAATCATCTTGACAACGAACTAATTTCAAAATTTCTAATGAACATAAAAACAATCAAATTTCTTGAATATGAAGAGAAACAAACTCTGTACTAATTTCAGTTTTTTAGACTTCTCTAGTATCTTCCATGTTTGGTGACTCGAGAGAAACAAGACATAAAATGTTTTCTTACCTGGTCCAAACAAAGAGAACAAAATGATTCAGAATCAAGAACAATAAAACCACGAATCTCCAAAACATTAAAACATACGAAAGTCAAAATCGTAAAACTAGACCTCCAGATTATTCAGAGAGAACCACAATATTTACCAAGGAGAAGGAATGAATTTTAGAAGCTGAGCTCGATTACCTTTCGATTTTGTCCTATCTTCTTCCTCCTGGAAATTGAAGCATGAAGAAGAAAATAGAAGAGCGTTTCTTCTTCTTTGTTGGCGATATTTTTTCTTCGGTTTTTCAACTATTTTATCAAATATCTATTTTTATTCCATAGTGACCCGTATAGCAAATTTACATAAATTGACGATTATTATCAAAAAAGAATCTGAAATGACGGAGACGCAAAGATCCTCGCCGTCTATAATGGGGCCGAAATATCTGACGGTTGGTAGAGATTGCGACGTCTCTAGGTAGTGGTATAGAACTAAAGATAATAAACAAAGTTAATTTGACCAAAATTTTGTTAGTTTTTTATAATGAAACAAGAGAACATCATGAGAATTCCAAGACCCATCTAAGTATTTGATAACGAATTATGCACGACGAAGGATAATATATTTTAATTATCTGTCCTGTATTAGGGCAACAAACATCTATCCTTTATCCTTGATTTTATATTTTTTTATTAAATTTACTTTTTAATTGTTTTTCAAAAGCAAATGATTTGTATTGTTTGTTAATTGTTATCGTATTGCTTTTAGTATCTCTTTATTATTTGAGTTTTTTTCTTGGTAGAAAATAATGTTATATGTGACTTTATGGTAGAGCAACAATTTTCTTTAAATTAGAAGATGACAAATAGATCCAATGGATCCAATGTTTCCAAAAAACACTTTAGTTGATAAAAAGTATATGCAATGAATTTTTAAACGACTGATAGAAATAAATACATACTAGAACTGAAATAGTCATAAATTTCAGAAAAATTAAACAGTTACATGAATAAAATTTCAATTAAGTTTTAACATATGAAAAATAATAAATGAATGTTACGGAAATACATTCAAGATTAAGAATCCAAAAAACCGTTTATTACAAGACTTTTTCGACATTGACCAAAGTCAAAATCTGAGTTTATGGGAATTCGTAGGGGAGGAATCGAACCTATAACCTACAACATCACTTACCTCTCTCTCATTTTTCTAATTCCAAAACGTTGAAGAAACTCAGCAAAAGAAAAGAGAGCAGCACTTTAAGCATTAGCAAGAGAATCTTCTTTAAACCACTCATGATCATCATCTTTGTGTGACTCTGACCCTCCAGCTTCAAGAGAAGCTTCTTCCCCACCCTTCTCTTCCCCGCCTCCATACATCTGTCTTCTAGCTTCCTTACGAGCTTCCCTACGAGCATCTTTCTTAGCTATATTCAAGTCTTTGAATCCTTGTTCGAACTTGGCTTCATCCTCTGGAGTGAAGAAGGCTACTTCCATTTGACCTAGCTCTGCGTACCTTTGCTCCACTTTGGTTTTCCAGAAAAGACCCATCTCTGTGTCCATCTTTTGGTATGGTGTTTTCAGCAGGTACTCGTCTATTCCTCCTGCTTTGTCGATGCAGCGTAGAGCGTGCATTGTGACTTTCACTTTAATGTGACGGTCGAATATGTAGCTGAACAATCGCTTCTCCTGGACGTTCGGTTTCCAACATCTTCTTGACCTGTTCTCAATTCATACCACAAAGTTACAAGTCTGAGATCAACAAAAAGTTACCAAACTAATCAAAATCAAAGTAAGGAAATGAAAATCACATATCATCTACTTCCAAAGCAATCAGATTTGAGAATATAATTTCAGGACTTGAAGGTTAAATCCTACATTTCTATCTGTAAAGGAGGCAATTTTCATCGCACCATGTATGCATTGTTCAGAAATTGAGAATATTTACAAAGGCATGACACAGAAGCAACCGCATCAAGAGCTATAAACAACATAAGGCACTGATGAATCTCTAGTCAGCTAATAAGATTTTGAAAACCCAGATTTCATTTCAACAATCTAAAAAGCCTAAATCAAGGAAGCATTCATAAAAAAACCAACAATTAAATCTAGTGCATAAATCCAACCATATCAAGCTCTAAGCAAACGCAACCTTCTGGGGACGGCACACGAATACGCATACATATAAACCAGATTGAGAGGGATATAGAGTAAGAGACTGACTTGTTGCCACCGTCTTCGCTGATGCGGTTTCCGAACTGAATATGGCGACCGGCGTAGAGACCGCGTTTGGCTCTGCCCATCACCACTTTGGAATCGGGAACACAAGCCTTGAGCTTCTCTTTCAGCTCCGGCGTCAGATTCTCCGCTCCCACTTTCTTCACCAGCTTCTTCATCATTTCCTTCCCTCTAAATGCCATTTTCGTTTCCCCTTCCGATCGGAAAAGCTTTTCTTCCCCAAATCTATCGGCAAATGCTCTTCTGGTATAAACCTGGAAATGGGGGAAAAAGGACGGTTTAGCCAACGATTTTAACAAACCGGAAGAAAATAGCCAATATAATCCGGTATGCTGTTTCGCCTAATCGGCTCAAATCGAACTTCGGTTGAGAAATTTTTGAGACAGAATCGCTGACCTGAAGTGAGCTAGGCCACGTAAACAACGGAAGATGAGCGACGGTCCAGCCACAAGGAAGAAGAAGCTGAGTCGACGTTTTCAGCCTGGCGATGAAGAGATCTTAGGGTTCAGTTACTGAGATTGGTTGGGCCTTCTTTTTTTTGGTTTCGTTGGTTCGTAGGCCCAAGTGAACTTCTCTCCTCTTCGAGCATACACAACGCAGTCGCTTACAGCGCTGCTTAGCATAAATTATCTATTTAATTAAATCAAAACTATAATAAAAAGTTCAATTCGACGCTTAAAAAGTTAAATTCGACGCTTAATAGACACATGGCAGCCGCTGGAGGAAATTGGAAAAAAACACAGTTTTTTTTTTTCTCATTTCGTCGCTTTCCCTTCTCTCTCTTCTCTCTCTCTCTTTGCTTCCCCTCTCCGATGGCGATTTCAATGGCGTTTCAAAATTTGAATCGATTTTGCAGAACATCTTCGGCTTATAAGTTATAACCCAAGAGAGTGAATTGTGATGGATAATGATAATAAGGCTGAGCAGATCCCTCTTTTACTTAAAGGCGAGACCTGACAATTACGATGACGTTATCGTAACCATGGAGGAACCAATGGAAGCTGAGGTTTTACAAAAAGGCTTAAGGCTTCGCTTTCGCATTGGAGAGACGAGGTCTTTCAAAACAATCCACTTTCTAGATTTGATTATGCTGAATAATTGAATCTCAAAGTCAAAAGAGTCTTTTTTTTTTTTTTTTTTTTTTTTTTTTTTTTNGGAAGAAGGGGATTTGGATAAAGCTGCCTCTTAATTGTGCTAATCTTGTAGAGTCTGCAGTTCGTGTAAGAGGGTTTATATGAGATGATTTGGATGTCTTTCTTTTTTTTTTTGGTTGAATTTTGGGTGATTTAGTGGAAATTTGTTGGTTTCTTCAGGAAATATGAAAATGTCATCACGCAGAGCCTGATTATTTGATGCTTGTGTCTTCGATCTCTCAGACTGTTGATACCAGCCAATGCTTCTCATGTTATAGGTATTGGTGCTCTGGTCCTCAACAACAAGAATGGAGAGGTAAAACCAATTTCTTTCTCTTGTCTTAATCTTTAAGGGACTCTGAACAAGAGCTGATTCTTTAAGGTACTCTTGATCTGCAGAAGTTTGTAACTTTACATACATACTTACAGCATCTCTATGTTTTATCCTCTGGAGAATGATGATGATGACACTTATCCAAGGTTTGTTATCTGTAGGGCAGGACGTAATTCAGAAGCAAAAGACGCAGCTAGAGTAGTATGTCGCAAGTCACAAGCTGTCGTGTGACCAAATGACATGAATTATTATTTTCTTTTCTTTTCAATTTGTATGTCAGCTGTTGTACAAAACTCATACTATATAATCTATGTAAACATATGCTTTGTGTTTCATGTTCTTATCCTTCCACGATTCTTTCTCATCTGTTTTTTCTTTTACATGCAAAACCAAGTTTAGAGATTTCTTTCTTCTCTCATATCATTTTGCTTTGGAAATCTAACTCATAACCAAAGTCTCGGTTCATGGAACATTATATCGTATACATGCATGCAATTACCACTTTTTCAACCCACAGTAGTAGAGTGTTAATCCTTAGCTTCTAACTAGGACCGGCTAGTCAATGGGTGGTTCATCATCCGATCAGCGTCTATTAACGTATTTGAAAACATGTATATTTATTTGGTATTCTATGTATATGTATACATTATTTCAGATGAATTTGGTAAAAACAAAAATCATACATAATTGGGGAAGTATACACATTATTCAAAAGGGTGCTTGTCCAACAATATTACCCGGAGGATCATAATTACAAATGATAAATGTGCCACCGCCGCTCTTGCAAAGACCAATTGCACATCCAACCCTCAAACTCTTCTTCCACACAAGTTTGCGTGTAATGCAGACAATCCCCATTCATGCATCGGTAAGTCCTCCGGTCATAGTTGTTCTTCTCCGAGGCCCACGCAACCACCGCGTCTCGTGGGGTCCACCCTTTTCCGCTTCCCCAGAAGAGATTCTCTCCGTAAGGTCCACCGGAGTGGACAAGCTTGCAATCTCCTAGGCGGGTTCGTGCCCACCGAGTCGCGTAGAGGGCGAGATCGTTGCTCCACTTGAGAGGAGGGAAACTAAGCTTGGCTCGTAAGGTGTTGTGTGGTCGGAGAAACTGCTGCTGAATGGTGCAGAGGATTGGAGTTTTGAATTGAGAAGAAGTCAGTGTTGATGTTGGTGGTGTTTTTCCGGATGAGGTTTGAAAAGAGAGAGAAGGAAGTGAAGTGGTGATAACGATGATGATGATCAATATCAACGTTTTGGGTTCCATTGGGAAGATGAGTTAGATTTAACTGTGACCCTCTAGATCTACGACTCCATGTTTATATATATATATATACATACATCATTGTTTATATTTTCATATTTGTAGTATATATATATATAACAAAAAGAATCTAAACACATGCTTTGTGTTTACACGCATCGCCTTATGCACATTGGGCCGAGGTGTTGATTCTTGGACCGGCGATTGTTCCTGGTCATATTATGACATTTTGGTTATGGATAACTTTACGCCAAATCGAGGCTATTGAGACTCACAGCGGGTAAAATGAAAAAAAAAAAAAAATCAAATCACAATTAATTTCTGTTAAGCATTTCTACAATTCTACTACCTTAAAAAAGAGAGCACAATGTTTCTCGGCGGCGTCTTCCCCTGTGACGACGATCAAGTTTCCAACTTTTATTTCCTCTTCTTCTTCCTCTTTCTCGAATCTTCGCCCGGATCTCCCTCTCCCAATATATAATCTTCTTGCTGGAAATTTCTTCACCGTTCCTCTAAAAAAACTCTGATTGCTCCTTCAAGCTCCGTTCCGTTCCCAGCAATGTCATGGCACAGAAGAACCAAACTCGTCTTCGATTCCCTGCGACGTAATATAAATCCCAAGATAATTTCTCGATCTCATGTTCCCTCGAGAATCAATCCAACTGTGTCTTCTTACCCCACAGCTAAGTTTTGTGGCTTCTCCTCAATTGCTTCGCGCGAACTAGGTTTAGGCTCATTACCATCTCTCGGGAAAACGAATAATCTGTTTCTGAGCCAAGCCAAGAGGAATTACTACGTCGATCGTCACCAGGTCCGTCATTTCAAGCCGCGCGGACCCAGACGGTGGACCCAAAACCCTAGGACGGTGTTGACGGTGGTGCTGATCGGTTCCGGAGCTCTGATCACTCTGTATTTCGGGAACTTAGAGACGGTTCCTTACACAAAGAGGACGCATTTCGTTCTCTTGTCGAAATCCATGGAGAAGCGAATTGGGGAAACCCAATTCGAGCAGATGAAGAAAACGTACAAAGGGAAAATCCTCCCTGCGATTCATCCCGAGAGCATTAGGGTTAGATTGATAGCTAAAGAGGTGATCGATTCGTTGCAG